>VZTU01033464.1:0-11398 GCA_013400835.1 Zapornia atra
GAAGTTTCTAAGATAGGGGTAAGAAAAAGTAACCGATTATTAATGCTTGGGAATCTGACCAAAGCACTTTAGATAATGTAGCATAAAAATCCAACTACATTTGCTTTCACTATCACAAAGCTTAAGGCCTTAATCCTGATTACACATGCTATAATTGAAGCGATTCCACTGTTAGCCTGGATTTGCTGAGCACGGATGTAAATTAAATGAGAATTGAGCCCTAAATTACTCTGTTTTCCTTTACTCCAAGAAAGACTGCTTACAAATACTGCCCTGACAGATCTTAACCATGTGCATAGCATTTCAAAAGGTCAAAGTACACTATGAACAGTAATGATTTGGCAATATAGGACTATTTACTACTGGGATCTTTCACACAACTTGGGTAGATTTGAGGGAATTCGGCCATGAAATTTAGGTCTTTAACTCAAAAGGTTTTTGTCAATGAAAATAGTAAAAGCAAAAGACTTGAACTTTTGCTAAACATTTTCTAATGATCTGCTATGAAATGTTTATAATAGATAATGTATTCATTTATCAGTTTTCCAGGAATAAATACGTTTATAATAAAGATAGTCTGTGAGATAATTAATTTTAAAAATTCATTATTCTGGTTATGAAGGAGCGTATTATTGACAGTTGAAAGAAATACGAGAAGTACTGAGGATTCAATCATGTATATTCTGCAAATCCACTGTTGATACCTCATTCACTAATGAAGCAATATCACGGAATCTCTATAGTACTTTTGAGAATGACATTTAATTATGAAGAACAACTTGTTAAATTGACAATCAGAGAGCAATGTATGTCAGCTGAGTACACAGTCTTGGAAAATATTTGGGACTCAGTCAATATTAATTCAGCCCACATGTCCCCTAGGAGCAGCAAAGTCTCTTTCAATGCAGAAGCTATTTTAATGCAGAAAATTGCTGATTTGTGCAATCATACTGAAGCGACACTTTTCTGATAAAGCAGCTGTCTTGAGAAAAGTCTAAAACCTAGTGAAACATAAGGTCTGACAAACGTAATAAAAACCCACCCCAAAGAAAGACTGGACTGTCTGCTAAATTAAATATCTCCTGTAAAAGCTCTTCATCAGGTTTATCACAGGTAGTCATCCACAGAAGAAAAAGCAGCAGCAGATTTTTCTTTTTTTTTCTTCAGACACACTCCTGTCTTCAAAGGCAGAATGAATTAAAACTGCAGGCCTTGAAAAAAAGCAGCATTCATTTGGATGAAGAAATAGAAGATAAATCCTCATGTGACAGGCTCCTTACACAGTTCCATCTTCTCCAGTTTAACCAAGCTCACCATAAGGTGCAAATAGATCCCCTCACAGTTAACACCTTTTTTCTTAATAGAAAGGGTAGTGAACAGCAAACTCCAAGGTCTTACTTTAAGACAATAATTAACATGAACGCTTCCAAGTAAGACAGACATATCCCACCTGCCCTAAGCAATTCCAATTGTCCAAATCTGAGCATCCCAGTGAATCACTTGCTTCATGCACCTGTCAGCTGACATATGGCTGCCGTCTGAATAGCACTTACTCCAGGGGCTCCATCCTCTGCTCCTTCAATATCTGACATTTCATAAAGCTCAGGCATTTTCCTGACTGCTCGGGTGCTGTTCTTTCAGCTTCAAGTGCAGACATTGTCAAAAGTAACCCAGTGAATAAAGCATTTCCCGTAAACTTATCTGCTGTAATAATTTCCCATTAGGTGGAAAAGACTCGTTCATTAATTTTTTGGGGGAGGAACACTTTTCTAATTTAATTTCTTTACAGGAACACGAATATGAGTTTTAGGGGTAGAGACTTGGTGCTTGACAACAAATTTGGCAGTTTTGTGCATATAATATTCCTAGAAAACTTTTTCCCAGACTCAGATATACAATTACAGAAAATTTAACATTAAAAAAAGAAATGTTAATGAAAATTTGACTTATAGTTACTGTGGTTCCTGTGCTTAAAGTTCATATTATTTCCTAGATACAAAAGTGAGTACACTAAATACTTCCTTTAGGGTGGCAGATATTTCCTCCTTACCTTAATTTCCTATATATATTAAGTTAAATTGTACCTTTTATGCTCATACACTTGATAAAATGTGGTTTTTATCACTGGGGTGCAACAGACATGTTGATCCCCTCAAAAGGTGATTTTGTCCTGAAAAAAATAGTTTAATAGCAATAGTGTACTGTACGACACGACTGCTGTGTGTCCTCCAAAGTGACATACATTGTTTCACTGCCATGGACATAGATATGCCTGAAATATACCCATATAAGTGACATCCTTGCAGATCCAGTCAGTCAGACATCTTTTAGAGGATGAAGTTGTCTAAAGTCCCTAAGCTCCTGTTAGCTTGAATTGGTGATTACTAGTACATTTTCCAGCAGACTGAAGACCAAAAGTGATGGACAAATGCCAAACAGTCCTTCATCCTCCACTGATCTGCAAATGATAGAGTGAAAAGGTGATGAATAATATGACAATTTCTCCATATGCTAACTTAATTCTTCCCCTCTGCAGAGCGCATTACCATCTACCAGCAGATACTTAGCTTTTGAGTGCATAATATTACACCACATTTACGTTCCTCAAGAATCCACACTAGAACTAGTGGAGACACAAAAGGTGTTAAAATATTTGCAAACTGTGAAAACACATGCAATCCAAAGAGTAAAAATACACACCTAAAATGTTAATCACCTCTTGTTATAGAGGCCTGACGTTCTTCCATTGCCTGAGTAGTTTAACAGTAATGTGACTAAACTCATTGAATTATGCTGATGTAAAGATGTTATGACATTAGCTGCAGGTGTAAGTCTATGTTGAGTGCTGATAACTATTTTAGAGCTCTCCATGCTCCAAGAGTAAAAAAAGAAATATGTAGAAAGGGTTTAGATGCAATGAGCAGACCTAAAACCTGGGGATAGGTTGCCAAGTGCTGTGTCATTCAGGGAACTTACGTATGTACGAGTAGGGAGGTCATAGTACAGGCAAGCACTGGCATAATATATGCAGAACTTACAGATTTGCTAGAAGTGGCTGCTAAGGTGGCTGTTTGCTCTCATATGTTCACATCTCTTGGGGCACTAATGCCTCTGCTTCACACACTCAGTGACAAAAATCCATCAGGATGCTAAGGAGGGGTTGTTTTCAAGTTCAAGCAAGAGGCTTATATCTGCCTGTTCCCTTGGGTCTTCCTCCAATGTGCTGGCAGCCACACAGCTGCCTGGACAACTGTCTCAAAAGCCTCCTTCCCATGAGTTAGGCAATTCATTCTCCCTCTACATAAACAACACTAGGAAACTCCTAAGTGTCCTAAAGCAACAGATTTAGGGACTTCCTGCTACCACATAATGATAGAAAACAAAATGTGGCCTGTAGTTGCAAACTGGAGTCCCTTGTGATTTGATATTTAACCCAAAATTGAAGATACTGATTTCCATGCCACCTTCATTTTAAAAAGAAAGTTTAGATAACCCAGCAGTTATTAACTGGTAATAGTACTCACTTCTTATGGTCACAGAATCACAGAATCACAGAATCTTAGGGGTTGGAAGGGACCTCAAGAGATCATCAGGTCCAACCCTCCTGCCAAAGCAGGCTCCCTATCTCATATCACATAGATAGGCATCCAGACGAGACTTGAATATCTCCAGAGAAGGAGACTCCACCACCTCCCTGGGCAGCCTGTCCCAGGGCTCCGTCACCCTCACTGTGAAAAAGTTCTTCCGCATGTTGGTGCGGAACTTCCTATGCTCCAGCTTACAGCCATTGCCCCTTGTCCTGTCCCTACAGACCACTGAAATGGGGCTGGCCGATTCCCCCTGCATCCCATGTCTAAGATATTTATAAACACTAATTAGGTCCCCCCTAAGTCTTCTTTTTTCCAGGCTGAACAGACCCAGCTCACTCAGCCTTTCTTCATAGGGGAGATGTTCCAGACCCCTAATCAACTTTGTCGCCCTTCTCTGGACTCTCTCCACGAGGTCCCTGTCTTTTTTATACCAGGGAGCCCAGAACTGGACACAGTACTCCAGGTGGGGCCTGACCAACGCCGAGTAGAGGGTCAGGATTATTTTTTAATGCTCCTTGTAGTCTTAGGCCGATGCCTACTTATAGACACTCAATTCCCACTTGCACTGTTTTCAGAACAAGGATTTTATTCTTTTTTGAGCTAAATGTAAAATCCAATGTAAATGTGTCTACTCAGTAATCACACTATTTATGTGTCTTTGCTTCCCCTTTATTGGGGTATATGTTGAAATAGCTTTTTAGTTAGGATGGGTTTTTTGATAACGTATTTCCATAGACATTTTTAATACAATTAGAATATGTATTGCCTTTTGAAAACAACTCTAATTCTGAAGAGATTTGCCTAGGAAGTCTGTGACAAGCATTATGCAGAAAACATTAATGGCTTGACTTTGCTCACTTCTCAAAACATAAATTTTGTTTGAGTAACTTGAAGGTAATTCCATAAAACTATAAAAGAAAACTTTGATATAATTTGAATAGTTTTGTATTATTCAGCTTTGATGAAGGACTGCTACAGATGAGTGTGCTAGAAAGTAGTTTCTCATTATTTACATTGTGGCACATAAGTCTTTCCTTTTTTTTCCTATGTCAGAATCATACAAGAAGTTCACAAATTTTTAAAATTATTTTTAATATTTTTTGCATTAAATAACTTTATGCAAGTTTGTATTTGAAGTTAGCTTCTATATATCTTAGAAAACATTTTGTTCTCCAAGACGCTGATTTTTATTTTCTTTCAATCATTCCTATCACTGCATTAGTTTGGAAAAGGGCAGACTGACCTAACCCTCATTTTAGCAAACTATTTCAGCAAGCAGACTGTCAGAAGGAGCAAATTGAGGCTACATCCTTTCCTTATATCCATGATCCTCTGTTCTCCCTAGGCTTGACCGAGGGGGTACCACATTTACAGCCTTCCTGAGAACTGCAAAGACCAAACACCTAATAGTGATGCCTAATCCCTTAGCAGTCTAGTTTCCAAAGCCTTATAGCACCTGTAAACCTACATTTCTAGCAGCCTTTTGTGCCAGGAATCCCACGGTCTGAATTGTCTATCAATCACAGCTCCACTTAATCAAAGAAGAGTGATATGCCAGTCTAGTGTAGAGAGAGAGGAGTGTCCGCATTAGTTTTGGGTAAATATATATAATCATGTGTATGTAACAGGTTTAATGTCAGTTCTCTACAGTATTTTGCATATTTGTGCTGACACTTCAGCTGAATTGTCATAACTTTTATCTTCTGTTTTCTCACAGAGACAGTTTTTCAGGTGATGTATTCATCTGGATTTATGAATGTGTTTAAATGTTGCCTTAATAAGGGCGGTTGGGGAAAAGTGGTTATATACAGTAGAAGACCCAATTCAGCAAGATAAGTTGGTTTACAGTTTTGTCAAGTTGATCTTTCTCATTTACTTAAATGAGCACACAGGTGCAACACAGAACAATCTGCCAGTTAAAAACTGGCAAAAAAAAGAGATTAACTGTTTTGGGTTTTTTTTGTCTTTAAAAATCTCTGTGTTCCTAATGACTATTTGGAACCACTGATTTCTAACTTGTATGATTTCCATTGTGAACAGAAAGAATGTTGACATGAGCACAGATGCATTATGCTCCAGATAATCCAGTATAAAAATAGTAAAATAGTTGACTATTTTAGCATACCCCAGCCAGTTGAATGCTTTTTACTCCAAGCAGTTCTGCTATTCATAATAAGACTTCTTCTTCTGTAAAATACTAATCCCTAGTGTGGAATTTGCACTGTGAAATACAGCAGCCTAAACTTATCCACCATTAGAACTTATTTATCTTGTATTTTTGAATTTTGAAATATTGCTATAAGTTAAAAGTCAAATCTACTCTACTCAGAATGAAAGTATTTTCTACTGGTTTAGTATTTCTGAGGGTAATAAACTCTGCTTTTTTTTTTCTTTCTCTTCATTCAGTGGTCATTTCATTTAATTATTTCCCTTGTAGGAATTTGCGATAACGGGGGATACAAAACACAACTGCCCTGTAGCTATATATGTATTCCTCCAGATCTGTCTTTGCTTGCTTCTCAGCCCTAGTAGCAGTTGCTTTGTAGTTCCCGTGGGGGGAACGGTTTAATGGTAGCCATAATATTTCTTCCACTTTGATTTTATTTTTTTTTATTTGTAAATTACAGTTCATTTTCTCCTTTTTCTTTTGCTTTGTCAAACAGTTACAGTTAGGCATGGGTTAAAACAGAACATCCTTAAGTTTTGTTCAACAGCTTCTCAGAAATGTTTTCAAGGCAGATACATTTATACATAAATAAATTTCCTGGCCCCCGTGGGCAGAGATACGCATACATGTTTACAGAAAGAGTATTCTTTTAATTATGGGAACACACGGTCAACACCATGTTCATCATTCTTGTTAACTGGATGTGCCAGAAAATTCCTTGAGGTAAAGAAAAAGTTCAAAGACAACATTGTTGCAAAGTTCTGCATCCTGTTGGGTCAGTTTGTAATTAAACTTACTTTTGTGCTCAATCTGAAGCAAAGTGTTGCAGGCCCCCCTTTCCCTGTCCTCCCTCCCCAGCCCCTTGTCCCCTGGGCCCAAGCCTAGGCTGTGTCCTGGCACCCTGCGCTCCACCATCCCTCCCCTAACTCTCCGGAGGATGTCTGGGGTGGTTAGGATTCGTCAGGTCACACCTCGGCTTGTCAGGACCCGGCGCCTCCTTTGCCCTGCTTCAGCCCATCGCTTCATTTCATCTGCACAGAGCCTGGTGACGAGCTGGCCTCGTTAGACACAAATAACCAGAGCCAGCCAAAAAAAGCTGGCTATTTCCTTCCCATCTACCTGTCACATCCCCTTGCCTGTTGTTAAACCAGCCAGCACTTCTATTAACCCCAATCCGAACCGCAGTAGAGAGGCTAGCGCATACACTTGTCCATGTGTGCACGCATGTGCAAACAGAGGCAGATATGGAGTTCAACAAGAACTTCTGGTTTTGGGCTGATGGCAGTGGGGTCAGGCTACACCCTCAGCCCTTGCCTCCTTTCTCCCTTTCCTCTCCTCGCCACATACTGCCTGCAGAAACTCCTCCTCATCCAGCCTCACTCTACTTGCACCCTCTCCCACCTCTCCACATGTTGCTTTCCCAGTATTTCCCTTGTTTCCCAAACATGAAGGTTTAAATGATTCCCACCCTTCCCCTCCCTTGGTCAGACACCATATTTTCTTCACTGCACTTCTTTCCTTCCACCTGACTCACAGTGACATGGCCAACCTTCCTTCCTCCCTGTCATCACCAACTCTCCCCTTTCACCTCCAATTCCATTGCTTCCCTGGCTTTTACCACCCCTCAATCTTCCTGCCCAGCCTGAATTTGGAGTGTGGACATCTGTTGAAGCCCTATGGACTTAGATGCAACTATGGCAAGCACTCTCCCATCATCCCATCTGCCTCCATCAGGCTTCCTTCCTTATCCCTGCATGTAGAGAGCAGAGACTCTAGGCACAGGAATTGTTGGTCAGAGTCTTCTACTGAGGCTGGGGCAAGAAGATACTCCTCTGAAAATTACATATATCATGTGTGACATAATATGCACATACCTGAAACTCTAGTCATGTTTCTTACTTGCTCTATGTTGAAGTTTGTCATTGACATTTTGTTATATTTTATACTACCAAACCAAAAAAATAACCTACTGGTAAAATCAGTGTGAAAGCAGAATCAGGAGAGCAGTGAATGTATTTAAGATCACTGGAGATTCAGATTTGTGGTTTTGCACAGGAAATTTTCCAAAGAAGGTCTATCAAGAAATGTGTTTTAATATAATCTATATAACATGGCTATACACAAAGTAATTTATAACAGTAAATGCAAAGAGTGAAAAACTCTTGTGCACAGGCATGAAATCTAGAAATTATTCAAATCTGAGAAATTAACACACTATTTTTATACCAGGATTGTTCAGTTCTGCCTTTCTCCTTGTGCATGTGTCCCTATTTCTTATTCCTTGCAAAAGGAAAACTGCATTTAAATTTGTTTGGTAGAATGTAACAAAATCTGACATTCCCCCTGCATTTTTTGTGAAGCTTAGAAAGAACAGCCCCACTGCCTTCCATGACTAGTTTGCGTGTTATTTTGTTGGGAGAACTAACTACATCAATAAATTTTGGGTACATGCCAGCTGTTGATAGCAGAGCAATAGCTACATTTTGGAATCTGAGCTGTTCTCTACTGAGTGCTGAAGTATTTCCTAACAAGCAGCAAGAATCCCACTTTAGTACAATGTTGCATTGCTTATATTTCTTCAGTGTTTTTGCAAGAAATCTTTGGCTTTTCTTGGAAAGGAAGGATAAATCTGTTCTCAAGCCCTTCTTCTCCCCTACTTTCAGACTAAGTGTTTCTACACCTCCTCCCCCACCCTCCTTTTCCTTTCTCCATCCCCTTTAAGTTGTAATTCAATCTCTTCCAACTCATGATCTCTTTTCTCTTTTTGGCACTCCCTCCACCCTCTCTCTCTCATTAGTTTAACTTGAGTTAATTAGGAATAGTAGGCAGCCCTCCATCTGTTATGTGTTAAAATAGAACAGTCCAAAACAGAGAGGCACAGACACAACTATGTGATTTCATTGTCTACGGGAGACAGAAAACCAGTGGGGATTCTCTTATCTAGACTAACATCTTCCCAATGGTTAATCTAACTGGCTTTAAAACGTTCTGCAAATGCAGATCTAGGATAACAATCTTTCCGTGTTTCCTTTTCTTTCTTTTTTTTTTNATCTTTCACTGTTTTCTTTTTTTTTTTTTTTTTTTTTTTTTCCATTTCATCATTGGCAAGAATGAGTGAATTGGATTGACATGGAGGTGATAGAGGAAGAGAAATAGTCTACACGTCAAAATGACAATGTATATTACATGGTTAACAGAATGAGTGGTACGTGCAATGGCTGCGGGTATTTTCATCTGCTGTGTTGTACAATAAGCTCCTTTTTTTCCCAAGTGTATCATAAAGATCACTCACAATTCAATGCAGATTAAGTGTTTGCTTGAAAGATCTCTTTCTATGAGTAATATAAATTGATAAATGTGGAAATGAAGTAAGAATCTAAGTATTCACTTGTTGCTATTAAAGAATTGTGTATATATAGAGGTCATGCTTGGTACTCTGAATGTAGTGCTGATCACAGACCTTAGGGCAGAGAGTGCCGAGGAAGTGAAATATAGCACAACTAAGAATTCAAGCCCTGGTTGCAAAGGTAAGGCCTTGTATTTTCAATTGACTACATATGATACTGTTTGGATGAAATGCATGCTCAGAAAAGACAGGTATAACTATGCAAAAAATACATGCCTGTATAAAACATGTATGTCTATGTGTGCATGTATGTTTATATATGTATATGTAAATACATAAAAACATAAAGTTTAAGACTTCAAAGAAAGTTGTATAACATTCATGGACTATCAACAGCCAAATTTATGGCAGCAGTTACATTAAATTGCTAATTTTGTATGTTTGTGTCCGCATATACATGAAGATGTCTGGCAGTAATTAGTGTTAATAATTTATTCATTAATTAGCAATGCTAATGCAAATATGCTTTGAAATTATAAGAATTCCAGTGGTCTTTTTGAAATATGATATCCAGGAAAGAGAATGAAAAATCTACTTGAAAATAAATGGGAAGAAAGTGCATTGAAAGTACTGCAATCAAAACGTCATTATATATATTAAGAAAAAACCAATTTATTTTCTGCTAAAAACATCTCTATGACAGAGAAAACATCAGACTAATGGGGCATAAAAGGCATGTGTAATGAAAGACAAAATATAAGCTTGATTATCAGAATATACAAGAATGATAAAGCATTAGAGAAGATTAATATCCCATCTAAAAAGCAACCTTGGCAGTTTCTTCTTGGGGTGTGTGAGGGAGTTTCTGGTCGGACAGTATCAGCATGAGAACAAATAAGAAGCACTAAATTTAGGGGATTTTTACAGTTTCTGGTTAATATATTGATTATTTATTTCCACAAATGTTTGTACAGTTATATGCAAACCCTACTAGATCCAGGTGGAGAGACAGATTCAACTCTTATAATGATCCACTGTTTGATCTGTTTTTTATATAGTATTACAAAAATGCAACGATGGGAATTGGTTTATTTTACATCACAAATGAAAAATACTTTTATTTTTTCCATGTAATTAAACATTACAACATCTCTGTTTCAATATTGGTGAGTAAGAATGTTTAATTTACACATCTATTTCTTTCTATAAACATTATAGAACACAATGTGAGATTTCATAAGTGAAAGGTGTAAACATATGATATAATAAAAATCTAGGGTATGATAAATCTATATACTTGATGACATTAATAATTTTATTGTTTTGACATCTGAGATTATATCAATTCCAGTTCTACACAGATGCTGAAGCATTTTCAGGAAGCCATAAATCTTATATGAACTCATAGATAAACCCATGTTTAGTCAGAAAGTAAAATAGCAGGGGAAAATAGAAAAACTAATCTAACATGATATCTAGAAAGTGTACACTTTAGAAAGTCAGAAAAATAATTGTTATTGTATCACACATGTAGTAAACGTACTGATGATTTTACAAGAATAAACATTTATCCAGCACTTGCAGCAGAGCAGGACCCTATTTTCTGTCATTTCTCATTTCTTTCACCACGTAAAACTGATGTGTAGTCCCCTGAAAATGCCCCATGCCTGTAGCAGCACACTTTTCAGTGCAAAACACAGGCATATTCCAATATTTCAGTAACATATATACCGGCATGGAAAGAGTAGGAGAAAGATAGTGCTGTCACCTGAGAAGAACCGCTTTAGTGAGAAACTGGGGCAAGTGTTTGTAAAGAGCTGAGTGGAGTGACTAGAAGATTGTTACGAAATGCAAAGAGGAATCTACAGACCTGAGTGCTTTCAAGTCACTGCTATCTATGAAATTTAGTCCTGACAGAGTTTCCACCACAGGCTCGGTTTCAGCCGCACTGGGTATGAGACTCTCAAGGCTGCAGAAGGCAGTGTCAGCTAATACACAGATGCAGGACCAAGATCAAAGTGATTTTTAAAAATGCACTAGTAGTCCAAGGGTGGCTGTGTGCTGTGGGACATCTACATATCGTGCATGTGGTTACCTAGCACAAAACATTACAAAACCATAAAACAAATAGTTTTAGACCCTATTCTGTAAGAAACACTGCTTCGAGTGGATGAATGACTTTGGTACTAAATGCTGCTGTAAGTCACAGTGGTGTGATGACAGTTTATGATATGTCATCAATGTTTACGTTTGTATTGCTTTTTCCTGAGAGATAGATGTGTGTGTGTGTGTGTG
>VZTU01033466.1:0-17318 GCA_013400835.1 Zapornia atra
TATTCCTTGATTCTATGATTTAAGACTCCTCCAGTCTTAATCTTGTAAGATTTCTTGAAAATTGCCTGGTTCAAAAATAGTGAACATTATCTGCATTTCAAAATAACTCCCCAAGTTCCTCTTTGTAGGTGAGAATATATTAAGCAGAAGGCCGTTCAATATGCCTAAAGTCAGAAAGGCATAAAGGAATTAAGAGCCAGTACTAAGGCACTGGGACACCAACAGGTCTTTTGGAACCTCTGGGCTCCTTACTCAGAGACAAAAACATTCAGAGGGCAGACTACCAGGTGATAACTCCTCCTCCCCCTCCCCGCAGACAGTACAGTCAATACAATTACAAAGGCACTTATAGAACCGTGTGCTGTGAGGCAAATCACTGATTGTTCCCATTTATAAAATGCTTTGGTTTGCATCATGGAATAGTGTTGAGCTACAAAAATTAGATTCCTTTCTGATTAAGCTCCACACTGTGCTCCAAGAGAGCACCTGAAGGGCTACTCTGAAGTAAAAAAAGATTAATAATGTGTGAGTACTGGGCCCCCAACACTGTTAACTCAAGTTAACCACTTCTATCGGCGTGATGTGACGTGCCAGTGTAGACAAAGGTTATGGGATCCGGTGAGCAGACCTGGTGTTATAACTAATATGGGCATATCAATATCTGTAATTCACATTCCAGTCACTGTAGCATTTTTTAAAGAATAAGCATCATCAGTTACCTAAGATTCCTGCAGGAAATAAAACTTCGAATGCATTTAAAACCCTCATAATTTACAGCAACAATTACAAATGCTTAAAAAGAAAAAAATATTTACAAATTCTAACTCCAGGCAGGACAGACCATATACTCTTACCTTTGCTATCACAGAAACCATGGAATGTCATCAGTTATGAGATGCAGATAGACATGGATTTATATTAAATATTTAATATTAGGATTCTGCAACAACATAAGGTAGCACAGTAGACAGCTGCAACACAACTTTTGTCTTGTTATTCTCATCATTTGGAGGTTGATATTTTTGTGGTTTATTTAATACTGCTCCTGACTACATGATCTGTAGCATCCCTCAAAAAATCTTTTTTTTTTTTTCTTGAAAATGTTTTATCCAAACATTGTTACTTTGCAAAAACACTCTAACAACAGATGCATGTCTATCAAACCAGCACACAAATGCTTTTATCAGAAATAAAATTAAAATGGTATATTTTTTCTAACTGGGAGTTCATGAAGAATTATTTTTCTAATGGGCTTTTATGAACGTGTCTGAATTTAAAAGTTCACTATGTTTCCACACAAGCTAGCAGCACACTATTACACTATACACGTTACATTATCTAAAGGTCTGTAGCCTACAGGCAGAGTGTGATCTGACATGGCAGTCTCCCTTTGCATCACATCAAATGGCCAAGACAGCACCATGCCATAGAGCTGCAGCTACAGGAAAGATCCAGCAGAGCATTTCAGCCTTTTTAGCCAGCATTCAGGGTCAAGGGGACAAAGGAAAGCATGAATGAGCAAGCACACATGATTTGCTGTACTTGAAGCAAAAATGTAGGAGCCATGGAAAACAAGATACTAGAATTTATTAGCGAGGCTTATATAAAACTGAGCCTGAATATTGACTGGGACTTCATAGTACCTTCATCTTTAAACTGTGGTGAGCTCTGCTGTAGCAGTACCGTACCCAGAATGTAGTATGTGCAGTTACGTCACCACAGTCATTCTGTTGCATAAAGCTACCCCATAAACATATTACATAACACAAATGGCTTCCATAAGCCCAGCAACAAAACCACACAGGAAGCATTTGTGAAGAACAACAAAGTGGAGGCAATACTGGAGACAACCACCACCTTCTTCTTGCCCACTTTCAGGTTACGTAAGGATATTCAGCTACCTTAGGTAGCTCCGTACTTTCCTTCACACACAATTCAGAAGATGCAGCTTACAGGTTCAGTGTATTAATGTTGTCTGTTTTCCTACCAGTGCTATCTCTCCTAATCCAAGCTGGGCACGTCCCAAAGTCTGCCAGGCATCCCAAGAACGTGGGTTTCGCTGGACAGCCATCTCTGCTGCATGCACTGCTGGGAACATTTCATGTAAAGACATCAAGACCTATGAGAGAAAAAGAAAAATAAAAGAACAAGAATAAGTAGAAGTGGAAAGAGAATTAAATTTTCTGGGAATACCCAGGCAACCACCATTGTTTTAATAAGCAAGGAGAATTCATCTCACCTACCTTTCTATCATAGACTGGTTTGGGTTGGAAGGGACCTCAAAGACCACCTAGTCCCAATCCCCCTGCCATGGGCAGGGACACCCTCCGCTAGACCAGGTTGCCCAAAGCCCCATCCAGCCTGGCTTTCAACACTGCCAGGGAGGGGGCAGTCACAGCTTCTCTGGGCAGCCTGTGCCAGGGCCTCACAACCCTCACAGGAAAGAAATTTTTCCCTACATCTAACCTAAATTTACCCTATTTTAGTTTAAACCCATTACCCTGTGTCCTGTCACTACATGACTTTGTAAACAAAGCTTTCCTGTCGGCCCCTTTAGGTATGGGATTGCTGCAATAAGGTCACCCCAAAGCCTGCTCTTTTCCAAGCTGAACAAGCCCAATTCCCTCAGTCTGTCTTCACAGAAGATGTGCTCAAACCCTCTGATCATCTTTGTAGCCTCCTCTGGACTCACTCCATACCCTTCTTACATTAGGGGCCCCAGAGCTGGACACAGTACGCTACATGGGTTTCTGTCTCTGGGGACCCCAACATAAAAAGGACAAGGACCTGTTGGACCTTCTTTTTTTTCCCCTTGTTTAAACATCAGTTGTATAATCCCAGACAGTTACCCAGACTCATTCCATAGCCCACGGATAGAAACAGGCCTGCTAGATGATTCACCTGATCTGTTTAAGCAATTCTATGAGGAGATGAACTGCTTCTGAAGGTGTCTCTTCTTCCTCTCCCTTCCTCCCTGAAACCCCCATACTCTCTAAAAGCATAACAGAGTATTCTGAAGGACAAACACAGTGAGAATTAAACATGATATATAAACAAGTTTTGTTGAAAAACTCCTGGGTTCTGTTTTTTTAATAGCAGACTGGAATCTACTCAACACAGTTGCAGTGCACATGATACAATTTTAGCAACCATCCCTTGTAATTCAGTGTGGAAACGGCCCTTAACAGTGACAGCTGCATTTAGAAAGTAAGCATTCTGCAATAGCAAAGCCTAACTTAGACATGAAGTCACCTACCCTGTTTTAAAACAAACCCACTAAAAGTGGTTTCCGGATGTGGAAATCTCTCTTACTCAGCAGTACAGGTTAGTGTCAGCCTGTTACCATAGTTTTCTACTCCTTGTATTGAATCTGCATAACTAAGCCTGTAAATCATAGTTAACAATATATAATATGGCTCAAATCTTGCCTTATTTTTCCAAGACCACCATGAGATTGGCACATTACCTGAGGACCTGCATCACTCTGAGATCATGACTTCAGACACCCACATGCTATGGTGATAGATACCAGTGTAAGAAACAAATCACAACTGCATTCCTGCAGAATGATGAGAATGTCAACCACGAGAGCAAGACTCATGTGTGGGCAACCACTTTCATCCCAACTGACCGCGAGCACGATGAATAATATTAGAACGTATTACAGCTTCTGCTGAAGTGTAAAAAGCATTTATTTAACCTGACTGCTCTATGATATGTTAAATAGAAAAATATGACTGTGGAGTACAGGAAGATTCAAATGCAATAATCTGGAGTATGCCATTAATATAAAGTACCTGTACAGCACTGGCATGAGGACAGAAGGGGGTGGGGGAGTTTTCTGCAGTAAAGTAATCCTGTACCAGAGAAACATGGGAAGCATAGCTTCAGACAAACCCTTTGGACCCCTACTCCTGATGTTCGTAAGACTAATTTTTTCTAAAGACTAGTCATATGGCTTCTCTTTATTTCTATTTAATAGGCTGTGCACTGGAATTTATAAGTACCTAAAAGTCTTTTAAAAACAACCCACGGGTGTATGTCATTTTTCCTTTTATCCTCAACAGTGTTTTGTAAACAGTTTGTGATGAATATTATGTGTTTTTCCAAAACTCTCAGCTCAGCTGCATTTTTGTGTGCAGCTTCCCTTGCCCGCAGCAGACCTGTGAACTGAATCAAACTGTTACTAGTAGGATAGGTGTACACCCTACTAAGATTGATTCTGCATCCATGAGCTAGCTTTCACATTAATCCTGTAATGTGTTTATTCTCCTAAGTGAAAACAAATCCAAGTTACACTCACACAAACATTTTTATGCACGCGGAGTGTTCGGTATTTCCTACCACCGCTTCCTACTGCAAGAGAGTACCAACACATATACATAAGGATCTAGGAAATCTTTTGTAGATTTTAAAGGAATTGTACTGCTTTATTTACTGGATTTAACCTCACTAATAAAAGACCAATTGTACTTTAACCTATTTTATAGCAGTTGTGTGTGCTAATTTAAACAGCTGCTTTAAAGCTGCTGGTGATAATTCCTATGCTGCTAGTAACTATGGCACTAAGTTCCTCGAGGAACCTACAAACAAATACCAATTTGAATTTGCATGCATTTTGTCCAGCACGGGGGTTTTTTTCAGTTAACAGAATGACTCAGCTATACTTGTCAGTCATTATGAAAGAATAAGCTTATTAACGGACATTACTTTCCTACACTTCTGTTTTCATATGAAGAGATTATCAAAATTAACACGTGGTGGCAGACCTGAATGTGTGCAGCCTTGCTGAGGGTTACTCTACCTGTGATATTATTATCAGTTCAGTAAAATACCTCTGTATGGTAGATACCACTGCTACTTGAAGCTGAACCAGCAAACACTCAAGTTATTCTACATCAGGAAAGTCATGCTGAAAAAGATATAAAAAACCCCACCACTGCTAGCATCAATTTTCCTCCTGCATGTCATGACAAAAGGTACGCAGTCCTTTCACTGGGGCTGGCCAGATGGCCAAGACAAAGCCAGAGGGGACCACGTGTGCTGTAGCCCCCTCTGTTGTGCAACGCGCTAGACACATACTCAGCATACAGGCATGTCAAGCACCAAATCTATGTGCACGTACACCAACCCCCCGTAACACTCAGTCTAGTGTGGTCTCCATTTTAAGTCCCTAAGGGATTATTGTCACTCCTTAGGCTGCCTCCAAAAAGAGGAAAGCGGCCTTCACCAAAGCATGCATTTCTTATCCTGAACCAGATGAACATACCAGTCTAACAAAACCCCACAACCATTCTTCTAATTCCATAGACAGCACTTCACGAACAGCATATAAACTGGTATTTATACACACCTGAATAATGTAGTAATCTTGAGTTCTGTATGACAATAGAAGGCGTGAGGCTTATTTTCAAGGATGTAGCTACTCCTAAGTACTACCTGCATTGTATTTCAGATCTTCTTGCATAACTCACTGCTAATTTAAACATACCTAGAATTAAACTCCTTGCCTCCTTCATAAATGTCCTTACTGCCACTTAACTGTAGTGTTGTCATTACCATGACAGAATCATTCTTAATTTTCTCCTCCTTCACATAAATTTTACTCTACGTTTTTGCTGTGTTTAAACACAAGGTTATTTTGCTACCTGAAAAACTCTTTTAATCGTCTTGCTTATGTTCTTTTTATTGTTGGTTCTTGATCCCTACACATCACATATAATGGACCAAATTCCATTTGACTTTGTAGAAAACAAGACTTCATAATGTCTTGTTCAACATCTTGCCCCCACTTTCTACCATAAACAACGTTAATTTTCTTCCCTCATTTTAACAATTTGTATTATTTGTTTCCTTTTATTTACCCCCTTTTTTATTTTATTTACTCAAACATGGCATCAACATAATGGTCTATTAAATATGCCCTCAGGTCTTCTTGAATTTCAGACCGTGTGCTTGAAATACTTGAGCTGATCAGAAAATTAGCAATCTTTTCTTTCAGATGTGTGATCAAAACATGAATCTGGAAACCAGTAGCAGTCCTTACACCCCATTTGAGCAGAATGCTTGCTGCTACTCTTACCTTTGCTCAATTTTATCTCGTCATAATTTCTTTTCTTTATAAATTTATTTACACTTGAGACATTTAACTTCAGTAATTTTTTTTAAATGCTTAATTCTGTAGAAAACAGAAAAAGAAGAACACACACACAGAGGCTCCCTCCAAAATAAGCACATTTTTTGAGTAAAAGAGCAAAGTGAACTCCTCTGTGTGGGTAGTGTTTGTTTTAGGGAGCTCTACTGTACTTAATACAACAAACTCCTGACCCACTTTTAATCCCCTACTGACTGCTTCAAGACAATTGACTCCAAACTGCAAGCTATCACCAGTATCAGTCAAGTCCCACATACAATCACATTACTGCATCTGTAACTTCATGCCATCTCTTTCAATACAAATTACATTCACACCAAGTTCAATATGTTTATGGTGGGTGTTTCTGGACAGCAGAGAATTGTCAGCCTCTGCTAGTTACTTCCAGGAAAGCATTCAGATTACTAGCAAAACCAGGAACAAGAAACCATTATTCTACAAAGATTGCAAACCATTAAAATAGACAAGATGGAATACTACTTTTTTAAACAGAAGTTTACTTTTTAGAGAAATTAATTCAGCTGCATTAAGATATTCTTCAATGAACAAATAGCACGATGCTTCACAGAGGAACTATGTATAACTGAAAAATCCATTTAAATCCCTCTTCCTCCATGTTTCAGCATCAACTTAAGAGTCTTTAGATGGCCATGAATTCAGAAAATGCACAAATACGACTTTGTCATTTGACAGCACAAAGATATTAAGCCTGTCAAAATTTTGCTGGGGAAAACCTTCATAAGAGATGATCCTAGCAGCAAAACAGGTTTTTAATCTGCTCTTTTTTGAAGCAAGCTATGACAGGCGGAGGCTATTTTGCCAGAATCACCTATGGTAAAGATGAGAATACGAGTGTTTGCTTATGAACACCCTTTTAAGAGTTGACACACTAAGATTCTATTCCCTTCCTGTTGCTCTCTAAATAATTTCTCAGATAACTTTTCTTTTGCAAAATTTATTAGCAGGAAGGCACTCAAGTTTCACACTTAAGTAATCCCACTGCACATTTGATTCCGTTTTCAATTATATTGATAATAGTTCTTTAGAATACATTCTTAAAACTAATCAAACAATTACAAAAAATCTTACAAAGCAGAAAAAACAACTGAAGACTCTCAGGCACATATATATTAAAAATGACTAGAAGGAAATGTCTTATAGTGATGTTCATTAGGTAGATTTTCAGAACTTAACTTTATTCCAACATCAGCTTACAATTATCACATGCATTAAAACAAGGAACATCCATGCCACTACAATGGCTTAAGTTTGATAGGTCTAGCTTAAAAAAAAATAGATGAATCAGAAGAACTCGGGGAGGAAAAAAAACTCAATTAAACTTAGCAACTGCCATCGGGAACTGACCAAGTATTAAAAATCCAGGCAGCAGAATGACCCATTCGCTCCTACCCACAGTATTTTGGAAGTGTTATGAATCTGAGTAAGTCCTGGTTTTAGATGAGCTCACTGGGTTGGAAGGTGAATCACTGCTCATAGATACATTCCAAGTTCAGTGAAACTGACCCAATTCCTTCTTCCATCCAAAAAAACATTTTAAAACACTGATGAATAAAATTCTTCCCACCCATAAGCAGTTTACATTTATCTGCATTGTGAAGCAATCACCACTACACCACAGAGCAATGCTTTTTGCTACATAGCTTTCTGGAGTGTACATCAATGTTCTGAGGTGAACCCTTCTCACTACCTGCCAGTTAAAAAACCCAAACAAAACAACAAATTCCAAACCCATCATTTAACAACAATCAGCAATTATTAGTTGATTTGTTATAATGTAAACTTGGGATTGAGATTCTTGATTGTGTCTTGAGAACCTAAAGCGAGAAGAAGCATGGGAGGAAGATGATATTATTTCTTCACTGAGTTGAAGCTTAAGAAAATCTATAGGAGAACAGAAATGGAATGGCTTAAATATGAGTAACAGGTTTGGCCTGCTAAAAAAGTATAGACATATCTGAAATGCTGGTCCATTCAATGAATGCAAACTGAGGATGAAGGTTGTACAGAAACTGGATCCTCAGACAGCTGATGACAAATAGAGAACGAAACAATCAGAGAATGGTTTGAGTTGAAAGAGACCTTAAACATCATCCAGTCCCAACCCCGCTGCAGTGGTCAGGGACACCCTCTGCTAGACCAGGTTGCCCAAATCCCCATCCAGCCTGGCCTTGAACACTACCAGGGAGGGGGCAGCCACAGCTTCTCTGGGCAACCTGTGCCACGGCCTCACCACCCTCACAGGGAAGAATTTCTCCCTCAGATCTGATCTAAATCTCCCCTCTTTTAGTTTAAACCCACTACCCCTTGTCCTGTCAATCCATGCCCCTGTAAACAGTTCCTTTCTAGCTTTCCTGTCAGCCCCTTTAGGTACTGGCAGGGCGCAGTAAGGTGTCACTGGAGCCTTCTCTTCTCCAGGCTGAACAAGCCCAACTCTCTCAGCCTGTCCTCATAGGAAAGGTGTTCCAGACCTCTGGTCATCTTTGTGGCCCTCCTCTGGACTTGCTCCAACTCCCAAAATTTTCTTTAAATGGAGATAAACCCAACTGTTTATGCTTCTATCTACTTGTTTCTATAGATATCTATTAAAAAAATCCATGTGTACTTCGGTGATCCTATCAGAGTTGCACCATGTGTTTGACAATGTTATCTGAAATCTGAGGTGTAAGTATCACTGGATGAGCAACAGAATTCAGGTAAAATCTTATGAGTGGTGTAGAGTAGTAGAATGCCTGATTCCCAAGAGACTTGGGACTTACTACACATACTGTAATAAGTCCTTTAACATCTTTCTTCGCCCAAGAAGTAGTACCACATGGTCCAGTATACAAATGTCCAGACCCAAATTCAAAGAATGTGTCAAAGTCCTTTCCTCCAGCTTTGTAATTCAAAGCAGCAATAAAATAATCCAGTCAATGTTTAAGAAACTTAGCTCACAAATTTCAAACTTACATTAATATAGGTAATCTTTATATGTTCTTTTCAATACACTTTAATAATATTCCCTCTCTACTCTGCCCTCGTGAGGCCTCATCTGGAGTACTGTGTCCAGATCTGGGGCCCCCAATACAAGAAAGATGTGGAACTGTTGGAGAGGGTTCAGAGGAGGGCCACAAGGATGATTAGAGGGCTGGAGCACCTGCCCTGCAAAGAGAGGCTGAGGGAGCTGGGCTTGTTCAGCCTGGAGAAGAGAAGGCTGCGGGGGGACCTCATTGCAGCCTTCCAGTACCTGAAGGGAGCTTATAAGCAGAAGGGGATTAAACTTTTTGAAAGAGCAGATAATGGCAGGACAAGGGGGAATGGATTAAAACTAAAGGAAGGAAGGTTTAGATTAGATATTAGGGGGAAATTTTTTACAGAAAGAGTGGTGAGGTGCTGGAACAGGCTACCCAGAGAGGTGGTGGATGCCTCGTCCCTGGAAGTGTTCAAGGCCAGGTTGGATGGGGNGTTGTGAGTTTTTTTAAAGATTTTTTTTTTTAATGAAAATACAGAAATTAACTGCTTGCATAAACATTTACTTGCCAGTCACTGTGCTTGCAACAGGGGAGCAGTTTAGGCTGGTGATGGAATATCCAGTGTATACAATGCAAGATCTTGCACACAAAGAACAGCTCCAGTGCACCCCTAACCTCTACACACACCATAATTAATCTGTTTTTAAATGGATCAAAGAGTAGTTGAAAGCATTGGAAGAATCTCTCATCAACTTTTATGGGCTTTTGAAGCAGTTGAGCAATTCCACAATTCCCATATGTTTTTCTGGAAACAGACTTACTGCAAGTGTCATTGACAACTGGGAACTTTAAACACTATTTCCGTTGCTCAGTAATACTGAGAAGACATTTGCCCCACATCTGTTAAAATACAGACCTTTAAGAACTTACCATAAATATTTACAGATTCCTACTGTGTCATTAGCATATTTATCTGAGGTGCACATCAACAACAGGGTATTTAGAATGTGAACTTTGTTGCTGAGAAAGCAAATACTATCAGTGTAGGAAGCTGCTATCCAACCCCACATAAGACCATCCTAATAAATGTAGGATGAGACACAGAAATTCAAGCCTGTGCAAAACAACCCATCCAATGTTAATTCTCCAAAGAAATTTCTTCATGAGGAGACTCTTCTTCACTGAAAGAACATTAGTATAGACCATAAGGAATCTTTGCATGTTTCATCCTCATTCTTAACATGAATCACCTCCTCTAGAATGTGAGTCATGTGCCAAGGCAGACAGATTTTCATAGGCCCAATGCTGGTCCAGCACCCCTTGCTGAAGCCAGAGCTGTAGTACTTGCTATGCTCAGCTGGAATAACTAGTCAGCTCCAAGACAGTTTAATTTAAATATTGATACAATATTTTTTAATTAGTTACACAGCAAAATAATTTTGGCAAAACCAGATTTTTACAATTGACATTAGTGTCTTTAAAAGTAGAAAGATACCAAATTACACACTAACCAACGTCCAGTAGGCGTAAGACACACCACAAAAAAACCTGTAATAATTATTTGTGTGTATTAAAGAGATGTTACCAATTTCAAGATCAGAGTTTTTGTTTAAAAGATTCAATAAATAATTTTATAAATACATAATATTTAGAATATAAACCTTTGTTGTGTTCTCATTCACAGCACAACAAAATTTATGCAATATCAGAAGCTGAAACCAAAGACGAACAGTGCAATTGCCCAGCACTCCTCTCCCCCACAGGAAAGGAAGCAGAGGCCCTAGTTCCTTTATTTCAGCTTTCATTACTCTCCAGTGGTTTTGTTACACAGACAAGACAAATCAGAGTCACACTGATGGATTTTCAGCTCCTCCAGGTCAGAAGGAAAGCCATGTACCTCATTCCTCCAACTCATCTTTGCTGCTCAGCTGAAATACAGAGCCTGGGGTGCCAAGGAAGCAATGTCCCCTCAGCATGAGGTACTGCAGCTGGAGTGCCGACTGAAGGATGTTTTAGTAAGTATGTATTTGCATAAGTCACTGCATCATAGTTTGGATTCTGATAAGCTATATAGTTCCCTGTTGTCATTTCCACTGTAAAAATATTTGCATAATTTCAATGAAATAGGGTACTTTTGAAGAGCCATCTTAATACCTGCATTTGTGTAAAACCATAATAAAGAACTGTTACAAGAGAGGTATTCACTGATTTGTCCCACTGAATGTAATTGTCCTTTTCACCACCTTTCTATGCCAACAACAACAAAATCAACTTGCAAAACAAAGGCTTCAAAACACCCCGTGTTAAAAAGCCAGCATCAGAGCACATGAACTGTTTCCTTTTAATCTAGTAGAAATCATTCCTAGACGGTCTTTTATATGCAAAACAGAGTTAAATCTTTACAGTAAAAAAACCCTTTTATGACCAATACTATTTTCACATCTTAGCAGAATGGAATAGCAGAGTTAAAAATTAAACCCACAAATGAACAGGTACATACATTAGTAATCTTTATAGCAAACGGGAAAGTTGAATTAAGCAGAGTTAAATTTTTCTACCTCTTCTAATAGTGCATAATTAAGATTTGGAACTCCTTGGCACATAGCTCTGCAGAGGCTAGAAGTTTACAAGACAGCAGAAAGCCATGAGACCTATTTGTTGAAGAAAAATCTTTGAAAGACAGTGACGTCCCCAGAGCCAAAGCTTGCTGAAGGGTGCGAGAAGTACCGGAGCAGAAGTACTGCTACATGCTTGCACCACCCCCGTGACTCTTCCAGCCATCTAATGTTTGATGCTGTCAGGATACTTGGCTAGACTGATCCCTTGTTTAGATTAACGCTGATGTAAAGGCATCCAAACAGAAATAAATATTCAATTGGTTTTTACATGTGTAAGATGTTTGGTTACCACAGAACTCTAAGAGTGTAAGAGTCAAGCACTTAAATTATACAGGTGATCCATAAATATTAGTATGCTTTATAAAAAATATACAGATCTGATTCTAATAAGAGAGTCACTGCAGGACTTCACAAGCTTTCAACAATATGTATGAAAGTATTTTAAGTGAGGGTTTTGCTTTGTTTTTCCCCACTAACCTAATCTTCTTTTATAACAGGGTGACGTGCATACTGAATGAGGAAAGGGCTGTAGATGTTGCCTATCTTGTCTTTAGCAAGGCCTCTGATACAGTTTCCCACAGCATTCTCCTACAGAAGCTAGCTGCTCATGGCTTGGATCTGCATACACTTTGCTGGACAATAAACTGGTTGGATGGCCAGGTCCAAAGAGTTGTGCTAAACAGAGTTAAATCATGGAGGTGCTAGAGAGGGTGCAGAGAAGGGCAGCCAGGCTGATTAGGGGTCTGGAGAACAGGTCTTATGAGGAGAGCCTAAGGGAGCTGGGGCTCTTCAGCCTGGAGAAGAGGAGGCTGAGGGGAGACCTTACAGATCTCTACAGCTACCTGAAAGGGGGTGGTAGTGAGGCTGCGGCTGGCCTCTGCTCCCTAACAACTAGTGACAGGACAAGAGGGAATGGGTTAAACTTGCCCCAGAGGAGATTCAGATTAGACATTAAGAAAAATGTCTTCACCAAAAGAGTGGTGAAGCATTGGAACAGCCTGGCCAGGGAGGTGATGGAATCACTGTCCCTGGGGCTTTTCAAAAACAACAGGTAAATGTGGTGCTTCAGCAGATGGCTTAGAGGTTACGGTGGTGTAGGGCTGACAGCTGAACTTCTAGATCTTGGTGGTCTTTTCCAACCATGATGACCGGATGATTCTATGCCTCCTCTTTTAGAAATTAGGAAGAACTAAATGACTACAAATCTAGCCTAGTGAGAAAGCAGGGAGAAAAATTTCCACTCTTCAGCATCACATAGGACACAGAATGAGAGAATTGCACTAGAAAAATTTAAAGCAAATTTAAAGTAACTAGTCATCTTATGACCAACATCATTCAAATTAACAAATAGAGTCACAAATCAGCCCTTCATATACACCCCTCCCCAAGCTCTTCTCTAGAGTCTGTTTGGTTCCCTTATGCACATATATGTTGATAAAACAATCCAAAAGTACACTTCTCCCAAACAAATTCACAAAGAAAAACTTTAAAAACAATTAAGTATTTATCAAGCTAAATACAAAACCAAGTAAGATGTAAACATTCAGCAGCTGAATAACATGAAAGCAACCTTCATTACTTACTGAAATAAGCTTATGATTATTCAATTAACTCTTCTGCAGAATCAAACTTTCTTCACAGACAATATGACTGTGAGGAGATGTGATAGAACCCAGGGGAAAAACAGAACAGTCACCACACCTTGGAAAACAGACAGCTTTGCTCTTTGGGTTTTGTCGGGGTTTGTTTTGGCATGGGGTTTTTGGTTTGGGTTGTTTGGGGCAGGGGGTGTGTTGTCTTAGTTTTTATACAAGAAAAGAATAACAACTGCAATGAAGACTTTAAAACTAAACATTACAGAAACTTCCTAAAAGTTACATATCACATTCACCGAAATACCATGATTCTTCTCTCTCTACCTTTCTTCTAAATCTAAACAATGTATTTTTCAGCCATATTTTGAGTAGCTATATTCCTAAAAATAGTTTTTCCCATTCTAATCTGCTCAGCTGGATGTAAGAAGCCGTTATCTTTCTTGTTCTCATCCTCAATCTACATTAAAATAACTTTTGCAGAAAAGCATTTTTATTTAATACAGAATATGTATTTTATACCTATTAGTACCCTAATTCATGTCCTAACAAAAATGTGTTGTTTACTGTGATCGACTTGGGTAACAGCATTATTTTGTGTTAATTCATATTCCCTGTTGTGTGGGGAAAAACAAAAAGACAACATTGCACAGTATCTGTTCACAAGCATAATGTTTTCTTTTTTAATTTCTAGACCAATAAAAGATTGTCATGTTTTACCTGTGATTTCATCTCATAAAGCGTAGCATCTTCTGGTGTTAACTGAATTGCTTCATCCCACTTGTGAATAGCCTCTCGATACCTGTAGTTAAAACAATATTACAGTCTCACTATATTTAAAGACATGAGATATTTCTATTCATATCCTGACATTGTCCTAAATGAAGTGCTATGGCATCTCACTAGCATTAACGATTTTTCTAACCACTTGCCTGTAAGACATGCTGAATGGTTTTCAGGAGCTGGCTAACTATCTGATCAAACAGATGCTAAGTACTACTGTACACCTGCCCTTAAGTGAAGCTACAAAACAACATAGGAAACCTATAGGAGAGCAATGACTTAAAACTAGAAACCTTGAAGTGAGCCAAATTCCACTCATTGTCAAAATCACCCTTAGTCAGGCACAAAGAAATATAATCTGAAGCCAATATGCCTTGTTACAGTCATAATTTAAAATTTCTTTTCAGTCTCAAAAGGCTGAAACATTGGAGTGTCCCTCCTGCTTTTCTGTACTGTGAGATATAAAGACATCTGAGTATCTTTGGTATATATATATGGGAAGGAAGTTGAAAGTAAACAGCAGTGTTGAAATCACTCCACTTTGGGAAAGTAGACAGTAGATTGGTAAGATGTTGTCCTTCCCTTGAAAACAGAACAAAACAGAAGAGTTGACCCAAGACAAGACAAAGTAGGCAAAACTTGGACAAAAGCATACCCGGGTTTTGCACCATACTGAAGAACTGTAACAGTACAGTAAGATTCTGCTACACGGGTCCAGCCCTTCAGCTCCAGAGGTGGCCTCAGACTAACATGAAGAAGTCTGCGGGACACCATGAGTTCTCAGCACCTGCTTCAAAATCCACCTTTGTTATCTAAATGTGTAGGAACTACAACATTTTATATATATTTCACTGCAAATGTATGAAAAGCTACTCAACAGATACATTTTAAATGTATTGTAAGTCCAATTTTAACATTGTATACATAAAATGACAGTAATTTTCATACCCACTTCACATGGAAACAGTTATCCTCCCCTACTCCCCAGTCTTGCTTCCCTTTCCCTTCCCCATTTCTCAGTCCTCTGGCTTGTATTATGTCTCCAAGTTTTCCAGAGCAGTCACACAAAAACTTCAGAAAGTCCCAAATAAAAGAATAAATTTGAAAAACAATGCAACTGAAGTCAAATTCTCACTCTTGTGATTCAGGTATCACTGGTTTCTCAACAACAGTGGCGAGTATGAGGACTAAGGAAAGGATCCTTCAATATATTTTCACATTTTCCCAAAGGTTAGCCACCAGCTGTGCATTTGCCACCTCAGTTCATTCCCCGTGGTCAAGTGTTCACAATGAGGGGAAACATCACCAGATTTTCTACATATGTCAGCAGAAGCCTTAAGATGTCATTTTGTTAGCAAGAACTGCTTTTTGATTTGAAGAGTATAGTTTTTGTTCACAACCTATCACATGCACAGCATGAAAACCTACATGAGTATGGGAAGCCCTCACCTCAGTTGTGCAGCAAGACACAGTATTGTGAGCTTAAGAGTTTAGGAAAAGGTGATTTTGGAAAACAGAGCAAATACATAAATGGTATCAGTGACCAGAAAGGAAGGAAGGAACCACACCTGCATTCTGCGAATACAAAAACAGAAGACTGAATCTGCATTTCAGGAATCTTAATTTCTACTTTTATGGAGATCAGGTGTTAAACTGAATGCAATAAAAGCTCAGAGCAAGAACATGCTGCCTCTGAAGGGAGTGCTAAATATAAGCACAGATTCCTCCAAATCCTGTTACGCTTTGCTCCCAGCTTATCAACTGTCTGCCAACAGAAGGAAGATGGTAGGGGAAAGGATGTTGTCCATTCACAGAAATGCTGAGGTACTTGTGTTCTGTGTTTGAATAGTAAATTACTCAACTCTGCCTGTGAGCCTCAGGAAATCCCCATGCAGGAGAAGTGGTGACAGAATCCTGGAATTGCTTCCCAGGAATAAGAGCACAATGGAAGAGGGCTGGAGAAGGAAGACTGGTCTGCAGGTACATGCTAAACTGCCCGCTCTAAAAGTCTGATTGCTGAATATCAGATACACACGGCTGTGAAATATATTTCCTTAAGAAAGTCTGATAAAACATGACAATAATTTTAAATTCTCAGGAAAAAAAGATTTTCCCAGAAAAAGTTATTCCCAGAAAAAGTAAGGACACTGTTCCAATTAAAAGAATCTGAGCAATCCTTGTTCTAGTAATGCAAATTTAGGAAAAATATCCATTCTATGAAGACAGCCCATTAATCCAAGAATTTTCTACCTTATTATTTAGAAGGAAAAGATTACATACTCTATCAAAGTGCCTTACTAAAAAAAAAAACTGTTTGGGGATAAAAGATACAGCTGCAAAGTCAACGTTCCAGTAAGTGTTTTATGAAAACCATAAACCTTGGCTGAAACAAGAAGTGACCTTACACAAAGGTAGTGTGGTTAAGAAAATAATTTAAAATAGATCATGTTAATGCCTCTCACCATCTTTTTGAGTTGAACTGTATGGGACCTTTACTGTTACAAGGAGGGAGTACTAGTTTTGAAAATGACAATTTCAATATGAATATGAAATTTGGGTTTAATTAACAGAAATTTAATGGGCATTCCGTCTGCTATTCCCATTTATCTTCTTACCAGGTAAATAAGCTTACAGAGGTGGTTTCAGTGATGTCTACATCTGCTTCTTCCCATTTGCCATATACGGAAAGGGAGCATACATGGTCAGAACACACGCTATGGCACAGCTGATGTACAGTTAACATGCATTTGAATCTTATGTCCCTTCAGAAAAATATGCAGCCTAGCATTTTAAAAATGAATTTGTCTCAAAAATAACATCTTAGAAACAAGAATGAGAATCAAAACCCACAGGACCACCCACTGGTGATGTTATAAACCTTCTTCAAAAACCTCCAATATTTGTCCAAGCGGAGGTTAACCCCATGCACCAGTTGGACAGGCGTCTACTGACTGGAAAGCAGATATCCAAAACCCAACTAGTCAACATCCTGAGATACTTGCTCTAGCTGACCTTGCTTTAAGCAGGAGTTGAAAAAAGCCTGAATTGAGGTTCCTTGGGATTATATGATACTGAAACACCAGCCCTCAGGGATACATGATTTAAGATTATATATGATTATCTCTCGAAGACAAATTTTAAGCAAAATACAATCTAAAAATTAATAGACCTTTTAATTTTTAGATGTCTGGGATTACAA
>VZTU01033468.1:1338-33727 GCA_013400835.1 Zapornia atra
ATTTTAACACATTCTTTAATTGCAGCCGAAAAGAACAGGCCACAGTGAAGGGGTAAACCAGAAACAACTGTTTTCTTTTGAGCCAGTGCTGCATGCAATTATTCTGCTTAATGGACTACTCCTATGTTTTTAGAGGGAAGTAAAGTTATATTTGGGTACCTCCATTGTGCACACAAATTCTGCTCTGGCTTCCCTCTGTGTTTTAGGGTTTCTTGATAATGAAAGTATATTAAAAACAAACAGTCTGGCCAAAAAAACCCTGCTAAATTAACTAGAATTTAATCATGTCCTACATTTTGCATAGTTCCTCTCAACCACGTATCTTGTTTCCCAGTATTTGTAGTTTCTGAAACAACAACTTACTCCCTCTAAACGCCAATTAAATCTGTTAGATAAAGTAAAAAAAAATTATTCAAAAGACAGCTACTCCACCAACTCCACAAGTAGTTTTTGATTTTATACCATGTTCATAATAACTGTTGCACTGAGGAAGCCTTAATTCTCTGATTTCTGCAAAAGGGCCAAAATGTGGTCTGGAAATGCATATAAATGTCAATTATTAAAACCAATGTTCCAAATGCAGAACTTGTGTTATCCTACGCTATTTGAGGTACAAAACTTGGCTTCTCCAAATGCAAATTAAGTCTTCTAATCTGAATATAACACCAAGAAGGAAATATACATATATATATATACACCATGTTAGCAAATTTCTTTCTGCTTCCTGTCATTTACTCCATTATGACAATCACTTAGTGACACAGGAGAACTGCAGAGGGCATTTGAAATTTTTATGACTTTTCCAAGGTCATGGGCATTGTGGAGGCGATTTAACAAACTAGACCAGTGGGGTTGATGGAGCACAAAGAATTAAATAACACCTGACACATAAAAAAAATTAATCAAGAAAAAATAAATGACATGCACAAGCTTTTTGCTTTCAATAAGCAAGCTATCTATCAGATGATGGGGTCAAAAAAATTACCAGCAGAAATATAGAAAACCGATCACGCTGGTAACTGAATGTGTCTGGAATACAATAAGTACCAAATCCAGCCCAGGGCCTTGGCAAACATGAAAATGACCAAACCAAAATTATAAGACTAAGTATAATACAAAAGATTCCCTCTACATAGGGAATCTTTCTCCATAAGAAATATTTTCTGTAGACTGAATATACTGATGTGAATGTATAAAATAAAGTATTCAAATAACAACGAAAATGGGATCCAAAGACCTGAAAGGCAGAATTGTGTATTTTGCTACATCTATTTGAAAAATTATTCCCAGTTGTTCATTTCTGTCAGAAAGCACCAGATCTCCTACGCCACAAGAAGGTCTAAAACATCTCCTGCATGTTTGCCACAGTGATGCAGGCACAAATGGCTAGTAAAAAAGCTGCTCTTTGAGACAGCAAGGTGACACCCCCAAGCCAGTTTAAGACCAGCCTCGCTCCATGGTCTATCCATCTCTTCCCTCCCTTCCCCAGATTCTGTTCTTCTATAAAACCTTACTTTATAAAACGCAATCATCCTGAAGTTTCACTTCCACTGCTTTAAATTATGCCATAAACATCGTAATTGTCAAAACCCACTCATCCACTCACCCACAAGTAGGCTGTGTGTGCCATATTTGTATTGCCAAAAGTAAAGCATAAAGGAGTAAATGGCAGTAATGTAATCCAGACCAGCACAAAATCAAAGACAGCAAGAGAATGTGTGGATCTCTCACTTTGAGGTATTGGCATCTCTCAGACATACTTATTTATTACTTCAGAGAATCTGGCAGTGTAAGAATAGTTCAGATTGCGTCAAATGTTACAACACACATTAGGAATATCCTTGCTCTCCCCCTGTTCACAGGAAACAGAATTAAGACACCCTGCTTCCCAGCAGACAGTGCTTGGGTTTTATTCCCGAATTTACTGTCAATGTACAGTGTGACCTTTTGATAATATTTTACCTCCATATGCATCAGTCTGTTTCAGTTTAAAAAAATAAAGTACGTTTTTGTTGTAAAGCTTTTAACAATTTACAAGCAGAGATCATATTGAAAACAGCATATCAGAATTCCAACAGGCTTTCTTCAAAATTACATTTAAAAAAAAAAGTAATTCTACTCCTAATTCACTACTGTCTGCTTATGTTTAAGTTGTTACACCTAAAAGGTCTGTCTTGTCTTTGAGAGTGATGACCTCAAGAACCAGTTCGCCACTTCACTGCAAAGACTAAAAAAGGGTTAATTTTCAATTTCCAAAACTTTTCTGAAGTCTAATTTAAGAATTTAATCAATAAAATAGACAAGGCCCCAAGGGGAAGGGCGTACATATTAGAAGCAAATGGTAGAACATTTCAGTGCATGACTTTTTTACTTTAAAGAAAGCATATTTTTTACATGAAATAAGTGAGAAAGAAAACAGTGTTGTTATTCCTGCTACATTCTGTAACAAGCACCACATACTTCTATCACTGCAGGTTAGGATGCAGTTTCACGTCATATTTGAGTAGTCCTTCCACTGGCAGAATACCACTGCTGAAAAAGTGTACAAGCAAAGCTCTGCTTCCAGGCTTAGCCTAACACTAATTAATGTGCTGTATTTTATAGTATGCTTTCTAGAAACTTTTTCTGTTTATTAAATATAGCAATGTAACATTTTACAACGACCCTTCTGTTCCCTACACCTTATGAAAAGTAAATGTGAACTCAAGTTTAATCATTGGCTTGTACATCCTAGTTCTATAAACCTTATCTGCTAATAGGTTCGCAAAACCAGCACACGTGTGGGAGACAGCAGTGCCACAGAAACACAGCCACCCGCTCCTCCGCCTGCCGTAGCGAGCTGCCCAGCTTCCCCGCCCTCATCCACCAGGAAGGTAAGTGCTTTGACTGTGTCCAGAAGGGAAACCACATCAACACCACCCCTTATGCCTGGCCGGCTTGTTGGCAAACACACAGGCACAGCCTCAAGTACCACAAGACAGCACATCTAGAAATACCAGGGACTGTACATCCTCAGGAAGGCTCAGCTCACCAAGCTGCTGGCTGCCGGCCTGTTGGGAAAGCAGCACTGAGCTGGCAATAGGCTGTGGGTTTATGGTCATTTCCTTGTCAGACATCAATTTGGGTGTAGGTGTAACTAGGTACAGAGCTTGTCACACTGCAGGACAGGCAACAGGCAATCTTAGCAGATAGTGTCTTTAAACAAAGAATACTGCTGTTTGTTACTTGTGAACGGGAGGGGTAAAGCTAGACAGAATCCAAATCTTCCACAGTGCTTCCACAGCTTTTTCTACAGCGCATTAGCACTGTATTAAAATGAGTATCTAAAGAAAGAGCTGCAGAATTGCAAGGCATATCACTTAACAAGTTAAACCATCAATATGAGGAAATAGGAAAGTGCTAGACTAAGACCAAGAATTGCATTTAGCTGTGGTCTGAGGAAGCATTTTCCAATTGTGGCAAAAACCCTCTATTTTCAAGTGCTGCAAAAATGGATCCTGCTGCAAGAAATTTACAAACACATACCTTTTTCAGACACAAAGCAACAAGTTAAAAACACCCCATCACTCATTTCAGAGCTTCTTGGGGAAACAAATCTTAAAAGTTACCTATCACAATAACGTATTTTGTCAATGCAGAACTCTGTTGATTTTATAAAGAAATCTGCAGCAAGTTAAGATCATCTTTTAAAATTCTGAAGCTTTTCAGAGATGCACTGTTAATTAATTTTAACATATCATTTTCATGCCCCACTCACCAAATCCTACACTGTAAAATGCGGTGTCAGAGTACAGACTCATAGAAGAAATAGGAAAAAAAATTGTTGGAATCCTACTCTGATTGATTATTGGTCTGAAAAGAGTTAAAACACTAGTATTACTTTTAAAATAAACTATGTCAATAATCACAAAGAGTGTCAAGAGATCATAATCCAGGTCCCAAACTATTGGTTTCCTGCACTACAAATTCAGCCTAGAGCAAGTGTAACCTCAAATACATGCCCAAATGCTATTTTAATATAATATTAAATATGCAATACTACAACATTTGCACTCCAGGCACAATACTGCTATTGCCTCTGGTCCTTTATCCCACATATTTTTTTTAACCTCATTTCAGTGCTTTCATTCTTGTCAAACAGCTCCTTATTGTGAACATTTCACATAATTAAGATAATACCAGGCTATCCTAACTACAGCAATACTGGTTAATGCTTGACATAGGTCCTGAGTCTGCCAGGTTATGAGCAACTTGTTATTTTCCATTATCTAGTAGAGACTGAGTGATTTAATGAGAATCAATTTCACTGAAGAACTCATCTGCAATGCTATAGCACTTTTGTACATCTCCCATTAAGTAGCATTTCTAATGAAAATCCACTTCGACAGCTTAACATAATACCCAGAATGGAAAATGTGACAAACTAACTAGAATCGTGTGGGTTTTAGAAAAAAGCCAAAACAAATTAGGAACCTTTCACAAAAGATAAGTGCAATTCCTTCTAGGAAAGAGCCAGCTGATTTGTGGAACTAATGTCTCTGTTGCTTTTGTCCTCTAAAAGGGTGGTCCCATCCTTGACTCTCTCTGAAATCTGGACACTCCTGCTCCCTTTTTTTGTTTAAACAAAATAGAGCAGATTAAATACTAAACTAGCCATGACTTTATTCAGCTTCTTTTTCGGGACTCTACAGAAGAGTCTAGTTACACATCTAGAGCTGAAATCTCTCTGTAACTGCAGAAAAATTCAGCTTGAAATACGCCTCAGGTCATCTGGCCTAACCATTCCCACTGCCCCGGCTCAAAGCTGGGGTAACTGCTTTGCAGAGAATTTTCAACATGTAGCCTCCCCAGAAATGTCCACTCCTGACATCTTACTCAAAGAGAGCACTTCCACAGCATGAAAATTTAAAGCTCTTTTTAAACTTTGTAGCTACAGAAACACATAAACTGTTCCTTCCAAATTAAATTTAACCATTCTCTGTTATGTTCTCAATTTCTTCCCCTCCAACTTGTAAATCTTACATAAACTACCTATTGAAGACATTGAAAAAATAATCACTACCATCTTAGACAAGAATCTCTGAGTTTCAGTTGTGGTTGCCTTCATCACTGTCTTCCTTTTTATCTCTTCCTCCTAACTTCCTCATTTTTAGTTTTTTGTATCACTGCAGGTGTTGCAAGCAGGATCCTTTATTTCTATGAATTCCTTAGCTAGCTACAGATTCAATTATTAGTTGAGAAAACAAAGTGGTAGGCCAATTCTTGCAGCTCAAATGGGGTTTTGCTCCTCTGCCATTCATTTCCTGCCTTCGTCAATTCCATACATTCCATGTCACTCTTGATTCTTCAACCAAAACTCTTTTGGCAACTTTATCTTATCTGTTATTAATGTGCACAATACATATTCTAAATGTGTTCCTCACTGACATATTCACCATTTCCATTCTTGTTCCCCTCCTATTTTCTCTTTCATAAGGCATGTTAATTACAATCAGGTAACTTTCTTATCATTGCTATTTTACACCTGTACCTTTTAGTTATAGGCACTTTACTTACAAATCAGATTCTTCTTACTGTATTCTTTGGCTTATGTTTGGACACAAGAGAAAAATATTTTAAAACAGCTACAGTAACATGAGATAAGCTCACCATCTGTAACACTTTATATGCAAATTTTATACATAAAGCTCTTTGAGACTGTGAATTGCTTGGGGTAAAAAATGTATTATTTTAAGGTTGAGGATATGAATGACACTACTAATAACAGAAAAAGATTCTTATCAAATAGCACTTCAGACAAACATGTACAAACAGGATTTTTTTAAAAAAGCCACCAAAATGTTTAGCAATTTACTGCTTTTTAAATTTGTAGGAATTCTTGAGATATTTAATTGTCTCTCCATCTCACTGATTTCATTAACAAGAAATGCAAATGTATCAACCTTAATAAATTCTGTGCCAGTCATTTCTCTTTCCTGACTCTGAAAACAGTAAGTTCTATGAGCTTATCAAAAATTCCTGATCTCTGCATTAGTAGCAATTCTAAAGGCACAAGTGTATGTACAGAAGATTCTCACTTTTATCTGCACCTGTAAAGCAAAATGCTAGTCTTAAGATGTCTGCTTAAATTGAGATGATTCATTTTGGAAAGCATGAGTCCAGGAAACATCAAAAAGAAGTGTAAAACTTCAGAACAGGGCATAGCTTAAAGTTGCATTTTCTTTGCTATATCATACCCTTCTTCATGCTAATAACCCACAACCATCTGCAAATCACATTCTAATTCCTTCCGTGCCAGTGTGACTTTTTTGCAGGGCCCACTGGAAACTTAAGCACTCATGAGTGTTAGAAATCTCTAGGACACTGGTTTTGTTTCACTTTCTAATTCATTTCAGGGATCGAATTTGCAGTGAAGTTTTACAAACAGAAGCACAGACAGTGGTGAACTTCCTTCACCAGCCTTCCTTCCACCTACTATGGGAAGAAAACACACATGTGGATTTTCAATGCATTTAAAGGGAGAATCAATACACTTCTCCACACCCAGCAGGAAGAAGTGATTTGGTTTGGTTTGGTTTTGCTGTTATTTCTAGAGTTCATCTTTGCAGTCACAGTTTGGCTTTGTGTTGGTTTTGACAACTGTTGACATATGCATTTATTCACATGCAAAAAACAAATCCACTTAAGAAATGTTAAGGGTTAGAGTCTGCATCTGAAACTTTGAGATAAAATAATCTCCAAGATTCTAACAGCAGCCGAGGAAATTCTGTGCTGTTCCCCGTGACGCCTATTCCAGAGGGACCTTCATTCTCCTTCCTGGTTAAGGATTTCCTGCCCCAATCTGATTTCCAGGTTCCTTGCAGCCACCAGACAGAGTAATGGAATGATAAGCAAACTGGATTTTACTGTCACTCACACATCTGCACTCCCTCAGTCCATAAATACATCTAATATTTAAGTTTAAATGGGAATTTTTATTACATGCAAAGAAACTATTTTAAAAATCCTTCTGGCTACCTCACCCACTTTTCTGATAGCACATGAGTGTATTCTACCTTATACTCTCTGGAACTTTCTTTTGTTCCATTTTCTGTAGAGCATTCATCTACCTGGGGGGACGTCAGTCACCTTCTTCTACCTGATTTTATACTCCACCTTCAGAAAGTGGACCGCAGACAGCTGAATGCCTACACTAGATTCGAGATGAGAAGGAAGTCCAACCAAGCTCTCTCCTCCTCCCAGGCGCATTATTTCAGCACCTGGACTGTGCTCTCCACAGTGCCCAAGAGTGTTACCTGCTTGGTGTTTAATGACAACAAAGCCTGACCTTCAGTTAGAATGCTCATGATCAATTAGTGTTTGGGCAAAAATCCAGGACTCCTATGAGAATCAATCAGCAAAACTGAAATGGTAATTTTTACACAGTTTAAGTCAATTAAACTTGAAAGGGATTTTGTGGGACAAACTAAACGACACTTTTCTAACCCAGAGGCTTTCTTCTCAACATATTCCAAATGCTTTTAGACTCAGTAAGGATGTTAGTATTCTTTAAACAAAAAAAACCCAAAGAGCCTATAAAGAGCATTTTAATGGAATTTTAAGAATTAGATGCATATGATAAGGAAACAGTGATTTCATGTAACTAGATTTTTTTTTTATAACTTTATTTCCACAATGCAAACCAGTAATTTTTCTCAGGCTCTGAGGCAATATGAAGATACTGATATATATTTTGTACATGTACAATGGTAGAACAGCAATTTCGCACCTGTTTCCAACCTGTTGGTAGAACTACACATTAATGGATATAATTTCCAGTAGCAGTAATAACCTGCACTATTCCTAACATTCACACTCTCCCTATCCCTGCAACTTTTTGTGAAAGAATTAAACACACACTAATTCCACATAACTCTGAAAATGGGAACTGCTTGACACATACTAAAATAAGCTGCTTTTTGCAGTTTTATAGGCTGATTCATATTTGGCTCACAGTTCTTTAGTGGGAAAAACAGAATGCTGATATATTTCTTTTTTCCATTGTCTGAAGCCATATTACTATAAAAAGTCAGCAGTCTCTCAAGTTTGCAAGTTCTGAGCATCTTAAAAATAATCAGATTAATGAAAAAAAAAGGAAGTTCCATCAGTCTATATGTAAAGAACAGATGCACTAAAATACTTTTTTCAAGTCAAGTTGGGCCTGGGTTGTTATATCCTTCCTCTGCCTTAGTATTTCCACACATCTTTTAAGGATCTGCTGTTGGTCTGTGGCTCACCCTTGGATTGCATTCCCTTACCTAAAGATGTGTCAAGGTGTTCTCTTCAAAAAGCAGTAAGCACAAGTGTACTCCATCATAGGCAGGCATTGCAGGCCTCAATCTTAAAGTCAAGGATGGCTCCAAGTTGTTTCTGACTACCTCAAGGCCACAGCAGTGCACAATTGTGGTTTAAAATGATAATGTGAATTTTAAAAGAGCTCCGTTAAAAAATAAATTCAAATTATGCTACACTTGAATTTTCAAGAGCTTTTCAGAATGACTTTTCAGACACCAGGTTGAGGACAAAGCACTGCGTCATGTGGCATAATGTTTCTCACAGTGCATCACTTCCCTGCATGTTAATCATCCTCAGCCATACCCCAAAAAAACCCTCTACAGGTTGATCTCCGTTTCATTGAGTTCTCTGCAAACACTTCCTCGCTTCTCTGTTGCTGGTAAATGTCCTTTCTGTTTCCATCTCTCCATATTTGTTTCACACACTTCTGCTCTGTGTTATACCATGACCAGACATCACATACCTGAATCTGCCTGGCTACAGTACCCTTGGCAAATCCATGCACTCCCACAGAGAAGCTCCTTGCTGCTGCAGCAAAGCAGTTCTCCTGAAAAGGTTTAGCATTAAAGGTTTCCTCCAGTGTACTGCCTCAAACATATCCACATTTAGAAAGCAATCAAATAGTACGAATTTAAATACTAAAATCTGTCTATTCTTGATCTCATCCGTATTATCTGCAAACCGTTTTGGTCCTCCCCAGAAAGATTTTCATTTTTATTCAAGGTGACAGAAATTTAGAAAGAGGAAACTAAAATGGTCACTCAAAAACTTGCTATGTCAGCCTCCAAAAGTACAGATAGGAGTACACTGCCATTCAGGAATTCTGAAACTGTCTAAATACTGTCTAAACATCTTTTTTACATAAGTGTCATTCCATGCTACCCTTTTAGGAACAGAAGATACCCTAAAGCACAAGAGGCATTCTGAAGGACTGGAGAACAAAGGAAACCAACTAAAGAATTATATATTATTTAATCAACTATTCTTCAAAAAGAAAACAAACAGAAGCAACAATGAAAGAAAAGCAGCATTTGAAAACATGTATTGGAAATTCTTAGACAGCGCCAGGAATTGTGCCCCACTTTGATGACAACTCTGCTGTTTAAAGATTTCAAAGGTATTTTGGAATCTGTATCATTTCTTTGATAGGAGCACAGCGTGCTGGTTCCTATGAAGATGGGATGGACAGAAAGGAAGAAAGAATGGGAATGTGAAGAGGCGAAGTGCTCTAGAAATAACAAGAAAAAACAGCTCAGGAATTCCGTTTCTCTGGTGTCACAAGGACTTTTCTGAATCTACAAGATGCCTTTCTTCGTGCCTCTCAATTGGATCATCAAATGAACCTTCTTCTCCTGTCTACTCTAAGAGATTCTAATAAAACACGCTTCCTTTCCAGTAATGACTTCAGGTGTTTTCAGGAAGTATTTGTAATGTTCACACACTTGTTAGTAGGTATTTTTTTTTCAGGTGTGTAGAGTTAGATTTTGAAATCTGGGGGGTTTTTTAGAATAGGAGAAGAGGGAAGACAACATAAATTAGAACTACACAGTTAATCCTATTCTCTGATCCAGGCTTCAAAACCGTCTGGGATTACAAGGTGTGACAGTGCTCCTAAACCACCAGTGGGCAGCCCCCTAAGGTATGGCATCAGTTCTCCAGAAAGCAGCCTGCAACTCACCTATGCCAACACTCCATAATACTCTCCAACTCATGAAGAAGACAACCACATTGTTTAATGCTGAACTACCAAATTAAAGAAATACACTCTGACTGGAGCTGCCTATAAATCTGACCCTCAGCAACTTGTTTTGTAGTCAAATTCCCAATCTTGTAAAATTATGTATTCACAAGCATAAGTATCTCCCAGTTGCTTGTTTCTGTTGATGCTGGAAAAGAGGACAGAGAACCGGTCTAGCATTTTCAGTCTTCTTTAAAACTCTGCTGCCTATCTCTATGCGTTAGAAATAATCCAAAAAGCCTCAAATCAGGTATTACTGAAAAACTCACTGTCTAATCCTGGTGCTGTTGAGTAACAAAAGCATTTACAAACATCATTTACAGGCATTGCTTTTAATATTTTGATTACATGCACAACAGAATGTCATCCCTTCACAGTGAGACAGCTATAAACTCACCAAGGAAGCAACACAGTGCCATTTTCTCTTCCACTTGACCCACTGGTATGGTTCCATCATGGGCTGGCTGGAGAACTTACTCTGACTACATACAAGTAAGTTCAAAAACATTTCTCAGGTGGCCAGAAGGCAGGTTTTCCCTACATGTAAATTTCAACCTAGACAACATTTTCATTAGCTTTGGCTCTACTTGTGTTTTTGTGTTGCTCTTTCATTCACAGAATCACAAGGTTGGAAAAGGCCTTTAAGATCATCAAGTCCAACCACTCCTGCCCTTTGTTAAACCATATCCCTAAGTACCTCATCTACCCATCTTTTAAACACAGGGATGGTGTCTCGACCCCTTCCCTGGGCAGCCTGTTCCAGGCCCTGACAACTCTTTCAGTGAAAAAACTTTTCCTAACATCTAATCTGAACCTGCCCTGGCACAGCTTTGTGCCATTTCCCCTTGTCCTATCTCCTGTTACCTGGCTGAAGAGACCATCACCCACCTCTCTACAACCTCCCTTCAGGTAGCTGTAGGTGGTGATAAGGTCTCCTCCTTATTACGACAAGGCTTCAAAGTGTAATCTTAATAACAGGATCTCTCCCCATATGGGGAAATTTTTTTTTTTTTTTCGTTTCTCACCTGAAATCTCTGTTACTGCCTTGTCAGTTGAGTGTGCATCCCTAGCAATATGTATTTGTTATTTCATTAGTAGCAATTTTATACAATCATACTGGACAAGTATGATGGCTATAGGCCACACAGGGGGTTGTGGTTTTCTTGTGAAAGAGGTCGTATTTGATGTACTGTAATCTGTGGAAAAGGTCACTTGTCACAGAAGGTTCTAAAGTTTGCTAAATGTTCTTACAAAGGCAAGTGGCACAAATTTAGATTCTGTACAGTTCCAGACACCAGACTCTGGTAATTTGCAAACAACAGGAAACAAGATGACTGAAAATTACCTGACTTGTATGTAATTGAGGTGACGACCTACCCTCTTCCACCTGAAGCATGACTGAAAAGGGTGTCACCGCAAAGTTACAGACACCTGTTCAATGTCAAATGCATGGCAATGGTACTATTCAACAGGTTGTACTGCGTATTTATTGCCTCAAGCAAGACAGATGTTAGCATGCAGGAGATGCTCACTTCATACTCTTTCAAGAACATACATATTACTTCTCCAGGAAGCCAGATTTGGCAATTTAACTATTTTGCGTATCGACAAAAAATAAAATAAAAATAGCAAAAGTAACAGAAAAGCAAGCCCAGTGATTCTGTAAAGTGCACAGGAAACACAGAACAATCCAGTTGGTTTTAAATTCAAATACACCCACAAAAAACCTTGGTTGGAAACTTGTAAAAAACAACAGAATTACCATCTCTTGACAGTACCATGTTGTGCAAAAGCACAGGGGAGAATCACAACCACAGTGAACACAAATGTGAACTGAACACACAGTCTCCTTCTGTACTACTCTGAGCAGACCTAGTGAGATCCTTGTCACATAGAATACCTAGTTACTGTTAATTATCTATGAGGTTTTTCATCGTTTTGACCCAACTTCCTTTCTGCACTCTAGAAACTTAAAAAGGCAAAATCATACTTGTTAAATGACATTTATTTTCAACTCTTCTGTCTATTAAGACAGACGTCTTCCAGCATCTAAGGACAGTCAAACAGATTTTAAAAGCATGTAATTATACTCAGGTTTGCAATTAAATGCTTATAAATGGGTAATGGAGCTTTTATAATTTAAAATATCAATGCCAGTCTGTACTAGGCAGGTATCATATACAACTTTAGTGTTAGGACTGCTTTACACATGCCCATATATTAACTGAATTTCATGTCAAAGTTGGACTTACTTTGTCAGGACACATAGCACAACTATATTTTCAAGGAAAAATAATTAATATTCAGTCTAAACAGGCAAAAGAAATATAGGAACTGGAATAACTAGGTCTACTGCAACTGAAGGTCAAGCAAGTGGTTTGATACTGTAGGAAGAAAAGAACAAAACCAGAAACTGATTAAAATAACCTGTTTGATGTGCATCAAGATGTAAGACAGCAAAAGTTATTTAGGTAACATGCAAAAAATATTACCCCAAATATTGCAGTACTTCAAAAAATGCTCATTTATATGTTATCAAATTTGCCTATGAAAACCTGCCCTAGGCAATAGCTAAGCAAATCCAAAATCAGCTACAGTCTACGAGATTTTTAAGATTAAAGACTTTCCAGAAAAGGAGAGACCAGAGTCTGACTTGGGTTAAAATATGTCAGCCCGCAGCAGGCTATTGGGAAGCTGCACAGAGAATCAACATAAGACACAGGCTAAGCAACTACTCCATGCCTCTTACACACATCTCTCCTGTGTCCAGAGAAGGTCGATGAGGCTGGTGAGGGGACTGGAAAATAAGTGTTACGAGGAGTGTCTGAGGGAACTGGGGTTGTTTAGTCTGTAGAAAAGGAGGTTGAGGGGAGATCTAATTTTTTTTTCCAACTACCTAACAGGAGGTTGTGGAGAGGCAGGGGCTGACCTTTTCTCCATAGTGACAAGTGATAGGGCAAGAGGAAATGCTATTAAGTTATGCCAGGGGAGGTTGAGATTGGATATTAGGAAAAACTTCTTTACATAGAGGGTTGTTAGGCACTGGGATGGGCTGCCCAGGGAGGTGGTGGAGTCTCCATCCCTGGAGATATTTGAAAGACAGTTAGATGTGGTGCTGAGGGATGTGGTGTAGTGTTGGTTGGCAGGTTAGGGTAATGGCTGGACTTGATGATTTAAGGGTCCTTTCCAACCAAGACTATCCTATGTATAGTCTTCCTACTCATCTACCTTCCTCTTAGAGTATCATTCATATAATTTAAACAACAACATAATATCACAATTCACAAGCTAACTCACTCCCTTAACTTTCAAAGGTGAAAAATATACCACTCAGGGCAAAATAATTCAGTATATCTCAAAGAAGAAATTTAAGATGTTTGCGCAAGTATGCTTTTTTTGGTGCACTAACAAAAGAAAAGGCAAATGAAATATTAGGGAAAACAAAGAAATAACACTGCCAGTGTTTCTCAACAGCCCAAGTTTAACAAAGTAGTATCATTATTTACTCTATTAAGACAGTGGAATAAAAACTTACATCAATTACTAAAGAATTGCTCAGGGTAGAAGTAAGAACCCATTCCACTGGCATTTGAATTTGACTGCTTTTCTCTTTCTTCAAAGAATTTTGTTTCTTATGCTTGCAACACAAAGAGTTCCATTTCTACCCACGCCCATCGCAGAGCCTGCTGAGCATTGTATCACTAAGCAGCACTGTTTAACAAAGGAATGGAAGGCATAAAGTTTCCTCTATTTTCTGTCCATCTTGTCACAGCCACAGAAAAAAAACCTGGAAAAAAATGTCTGCATGTATGCATGAATGAAACTATGTAGAGAAAAGGTGTAGCGCAGGTCCACCTGTCAGTCTAGGCAGGTGTGGACATCATACTCTCTCTCCTACAAGCCTGCCATTTAATCATGTTTTCTGGGGTTTTTTTTAGAAATAGGCTGCACAAGAGTAAGAGCTTTCTTAGAACACTCCATACTGTTCTTTCTGGATATCTCAAGCAAAGTCGTTAACGACTCTTTTTGGACGGTCTCCAAAAAATGCATTTCTGTGGTGCAACTACAAGTTTGGAGTATTTACAGGCAAGTTTACAGTTGCCATTAAAATATTCTGTACATAATTTCTTCTTACTTCTAACTTTTTCATATTTTGCTTCTCTGACTAAAGATCTTGTATTCAGAGAGTGCCTCCAACACAGTACACACTACCAGAAGATAAGGCATTAAGATGGTACATCTTCCACTCCCAACCCAGAAGTGAACATCAAAGCACAGTCTGCTCCCAAGCTACCGCTCCAATAACGAGGCAACTGCTTCTGAAGTGTGAGTGTGGATGAAAAACAGGCAGGAACCATGACTGCAGAAGATAATACTACATCTTCTAAAACTCTGAAGGTATTCCTTACGTGGGAACCAGCTACAATAAAACAAACCACCACTGGCTCTTTAAGATGTAAAGTATTTCACAAAACTTTCACAAACAAGTCTCTCCAGGTTGAAACAGCTGCGCAGGAACAAGTTCACCATTTTACAGATGGAAGAACTAAGAAGCTGAAGATGAAAAACTGAGAAGCAGTTCCACTGATAATCAGAAAATTTACAGACACACTTTTACAGGCAGTTCTGCACAGCTTCCCCAAAGGTGATCTGTTTAAAAGAACATAGTCTGCCTCTTCTTTGCTTACTACTAATTGATAAATAATGCAAGAGACAACCACTCCTACCTGATGAAATGCCATAAAACACTACTGACTTGACTTATCTAAAGGCCTTATAACCCTCTGAATTTTATATCCTGTAAGATTTCTGATTAATTTTTATTTTTATGTATCCATAAATAGAGGCATTATCTGTTTTTAACCATCCACATTAAAAAGCTGGTGACTTGGAGCCTCTCTGTTGACCTCCTCCATCCTCGTCTCCAATTCTCAAAGGTAGAAGTGAACTTCATTGTACAGGAGAGCACATGCAGAAGAGCTCTGCTGGTACGACTGAGCCTTACAGTTAGAGAAAATTTAACTTCAATGTTCTCCTGTCCATAATCTCACCCACTTCTTAAACTACCTTGTTCTGCTACCTTAGAGTCACAAAGAAGCAGACATGGGAGAGATGCCAACTTTTAATGTATTTTTGAATGGACTACAGAGCTTACTGCCTAGGTAAAAGCAGGGGCTGAGGAGGAGGGGGACTGGGGGGCAGTACTGCCAGGAAATACTGCAAAAACATAGCAAAAAATACGGTTATTTTGCATTGCTACACACACATAAAGACAAGAGTTGTTTGTTAAAACACTGCTGAGTTTCTATGAACTGCAGGCACAGATGAGGCAAATGGCATTCATGCACAACTGCATTAAACAAGGACAAAAGAAAAAAAAGAACCTCTTTTCAATGGTCTGTGGAGACAGGACAAGGGGCAATGGCTGCAAATTGTAGCACAGGAAGTTCCACACCAACATGCGGAAGAACTTTTACACAGTGAGGGTGACAGAGCACTGGGACAGGCTGCCCAGGGGGGTTGTGGAGTCTCCTTCTCTGGAGACATTCAAGGCCCATCTGGACACCTACCTGTGCAACCTGTCCTAGGGAACCTGCTTTGGCAGGGGGGTTGGACCCGATGATCTCTTGAGGTCCCTTCCAACCCCTACGATTCTGGGATTCTGTGAAAATCTCAAGATCTTTGTGTTCAAGGCCTTAAAACTGAACTCTGTCTGGCAGTGAAATGGTTCACTAAGATTAAGCTTAAAATTAAGGAGTTTAGCTACTTTTATGCTGTTTGTTTGGACTGACAAAATTGTCTCCACTGTGTAGCTTTACACAGTATGGACAATTCCATTTACTCCTGTGCAAAACAATAGTTTCAGTACTAACTGTACCAGGCAGCCAGGAGGGCCAGCTGTATCCTCGGGTGCATCAAGCACGGCATTGCCAGCCAGCCAGGGAGGTGACTGCCCTGCTCTGCATTGTGTGGGGTGTGGCCTCACCTTGAGTACTNGGGCAGGTGCCAATCTCCTCTCTTTGGGGAGCAGCGACAGAACCCCAGGGAATGACATGAAGCTGTGACAGGGGAGGTTTAGGTTGGATGTTAGGAAGGTTCTTTACTGAGAGGATGATTGGGCACTGAAACAGGCTCCCCAGGGAAGGGGTCACAGCACCTAGCTTGACTGAGTTCAAGAAGCATCTGAACGATGAGCTCAGTCCCATGCTCTGACTTGGTTGGTACCGTGTGGAGCCAGGAGTAGGACTCAATGAGCCTTATGGGTCCCTCCCAACTCAGGAGATCCTGTGATTCTATATGCTGAGGCTGACCAAGGCTGCAACCAACTGTACACATTCAACTGCAACCATTTTATTCTTTAATTTCTTGACACAAGAGACATGTGGACAAAATTATAGGAGTGTTTAGTGAGAGAGGAGCATGTGCAGAGGCTATAGCCAGTTATAGGGTATGTACATTCATGTACTGTAGATTGTATTAATAAATTGTGTATATAGCCAGGTGAAACATAAGAATACTGTAAATAGATCCTTACTATAAACTGCATAATTAAATAATGTAAGATCACAAATGGACTCAGATAATTAACTATTCCTTGCAGCACAATTGCCAGAGGTGAGTGCATACTTCTGGAATCATACCATCCGGTAAATGGTTTCTAAGTAAAATGTCAAAGTACTCATAACTTACAGGACAGGAGTTACTCTGCTGTCCATTTCCACAGTGGTGAGAAAACAAGTCTTCTCAGCATCTTGAAAATTATGGACTGCAGCTTCATTTTTTCTAATTAAATGGATTTAATCAGCGGTAATAGATATGATAGATCAAAAACAGTCTAAGGCAAGAATTGCTGTGCATTGCAAGTCTGGAATTTCTGGCTCTCATAGTTGAGCAATGAAATTTCTGACAGCTTTCTGCAGCAGTGTGTCAGCCTGGAAGCAAATTATAAATTTCAGGCTCATTTTTCTGAGCTGTTCCACATACTCAAGATTATACAGTCATACTACCACTCCTACAAATATGAGGATTTTCCTCAATATTCTGAAATCTCCTCCTAGGAAAGTTTCTGCTTTCTTATCAGCAGCAGTATTTATTAGATTGTAACAAAATTGGTTTTGTGGTGTACCTTGCCAAAAGCAGCAACCTTGCTTGTACACAGCAGTTCAGAAAGACCTCGAACCAAGACCATGCTATCTGATGCTATGCAGGCTCTAGTTACCTCCTCTAAATTTGAATGAAAAAATCTTTTCTCTCAATCTGATCCAAGCCCTGACCTATTTAATTTTTGCAATTGCTAGAGACTTAGAAATCTGCTTGATGGGAAGACTAAACTCAGTTTAAGAGTATACATGCTAACTTGCTTATGTTCTGAAAAGGAAAAGGGTGACATCTTGATAACAGAAAGTGGTTGAGAGGTAGCTGATGAGTGTGAGAAGCAATTTAGTCTTTGTACCTCATTACAGTTCCTCCAGCATTATGTGTTTTAATTGTGCTCTTTTTTTCAAGGCACTACAGATATAAATTACTCCCTTATTTTTTTGGGAGGAGGGGGAAAGACCCTAAATGCATGACCCCAAAAGCAGATGGCAGAGAAGGCCATCCTACCTCTCTGGAGTGAGCACATATATATCACTATCATCCACGAACTATTACCATTATCCTACTCCACAAATAGTTCAGAGGGAAAAAAAGGGCTAACCTGATAGAGAACGAGAAGCACCACTGTATTTCCTTAAATACCCATCCAAATGCAGGTCCTGCCATGCAGGCTGCACAGAACGTACAGACTGAATTGAGTGCTTGATCTAGTGCTGCCAGAAGAAAAGCTCTGTTTCTCATCTAATCTGCTTTGCTGTTAACGATGGGGAAAGTATACACCACAGCAAACTTAGAATGCAGAATGGCATACTTAGTGAGGCAAACAGAGCAAAACACCTAAGATGTAGATCTGCTCACAGTCCAGAAATGTACAGATAATCTGTAAAAACTAAAGAGGTCAAGAAAAGAAAACTATAACCTGTTATTTTGACAAGCAAAAAATGATCTATGATTTCCAGACTTTGATTTACTCTGTAGAGTGATGAATTACAATCTCAGCTTCAAATGCAGTCAGAACCCATTTTGACTTTCAACAAACGGTTGCAGAAAAACAGTTTAAAATATTTGCACTGTTATGTTCCCCATTTAAAGCATCTGGAAGTCAGAGGAAGTGAATTAAGTGGAAATAAAAATAAATTAGTATAGTAACATTTTAATATTATCTGTTTTCTGCCAAAATTATTACATTGGCAGGTTTAACGAACCACATTTATCCGCTACTTTTCGTCCTGCATTGGCAGACAAAATCCTGTAACAAAATTATTCAAATACATCTATAAAGATGGAAGAAAACAAAGCACTGAATTCTCACAAGGAATCCATATATAGCATTCAAGCTGAAAAAACTGTTCCCCCCAAGAAGTCCTCACTGGTTAAGAATAAAAATGTAGATGTAATGAAGTGACAGAAAACCACAAAAAAAGCAAAGCCTTCCGTTGGGCAAACTGTAAAAAGGTAACTGGAATGGATTTATGATTTTAAAAAAATTGATAATTATTGAGAGACAGCACTGGGCCAGTACAGATTATTTATCCTAACCATTTTCAAGCATATATGTTAAATACAGATCATGTGCAAAAACACACAACAATAAATACCTGATATAGTAACACACCTTACTGGATCTTCCTAGTGAAGAGGCATAGCAGAAACTCTTTAAGAACACACTCATCTCACACTCCTCTTCAGAGATATTCAGCACCAATGGTGTGACATTTACGAAACCCTCAGACTTTTTCTACTGCCTTTACTAAATTTTTTTTTTACAGGGCTCCTATGGCTACAGAAAACTATCACAGCTATTTAGAAAGGTCTGGACTAGAAGGCCGAAGGAATTACTACTAAAAAGAGTGGGAAAGAAGGTATGAACCTGTGCTTCTGTTGATAACTATTAAATAAAGAAAACAAACACTAAATAAACACAAGACTTTTTGGGATCTGTCTTTGTTTGCAAATCAAAATCTTAATTAGCAGCACAGATTAAGAGGATTGTTAATTTGTGCTCCCTCTACTGGTTAATTCGCTCCATAGCCATACAAATAATAATTGTACAAAATCCCCAGATTGCTGTGGTACAACTCAACAGCCTAAAAAATCCGAAACCAAATTATATTATTAAAGAAAACCCTTATACACAGCTGATATCTTACACATCAATTCTAAATGTCACCTTAGCTTGTTAAAATGTCAGAAAGGAAGCTAAAGGCTCTTGCAGTTCAGAAAGACGTTTGCTATAACACCAGCTTGTTTCGCGTGCCTAGTTCACAGAAATTCCACTCCCCTCAGATTTAAAAATGCAATCAAACATTTCAAATTCAGAATCACTGTAAGAAACTGCTGTTAATTGGATTTTTAATTGAAAGCTCCTTTTTTTCTCCTCCCCATACAAATCTCCATCAGCAACTGAACTGCAAAGCAGCCTGGATGACAGGACAACTTGGGTGGGAAGTGAGGGTTTGGTAGCTCCCCTGATCCACCACCCTGCTCTGTGCTTTAGTCAGGAAGCTCAGGGACTCGTCCCATTCACTTCTGAACATCTCCAAGGTTGGCAACACTGCAACGTCCCCAGATAACTCATTCCCATACTTACTCACCCCCAAGGTGAAAAACTTTTCACGGGCATATGCAAACTATTTGTTACATCCAAAACAAGCATAGTTCAACACCTGAGTATAAGCAAATGGCAAATTCGTAAGGAAACCAAGGAAAAACAATTTACCTAAAATCATGGGATCTTGTCACAAATAGTACTAGTCACAGCAGCATACTTCCCGGGCAATGCAAATGTCACTAGCAGCCTGAATCATACTAAAGAACCAAAGACCACCTTAGTTTTGAATTTCGATGGTATCATACCTATGGGACTCTGCCTTTCATCTGAAGCTAACAAACTATACTCTATAAATAGTTATATAGCATACAGCAGATCCTCTGACTCCACAAAGCACAAATAACATTCATATAGCCACAGGTTTTCTGAGAGATAATTTAAATATTCATTTTAAATGCCAACTTCTGACAAAGAACTTTTTAAATGATCTTTAAGTGGAGTGAGTTGTAGTAAACATTAATGTATTAGTACAACTACTTTTCATTAGCAAAAGTGGAAATAATGGTCAATTTCATTTACCTTGGTCAGTATGGGGGTTTTTATTAATAGGCTTTAGTTTTGTAGATGAGCAAGACAAACATCTTTTGTTATAAACAGGTTAGAAATGTAAACACTTAACACCTCCCACAAGGACTGACTTCAGAATTGAATCCAAGTGTTAGCTGGAAAAAGCATTCATAGAGCCAGTGTGACAAAGAGCACTACTGCCCTCTAATGATCCAGTCCACAAAAACTCCTCTTTACCGTCATTTCACGTCTTTCCTGACAAACAGCTGTTATACCTACAAATTACTACGAACCCTGCCCACACGCCCCTCCCAAACTAACCAATCAAACACAAAACCCACTTTCAGGAGAAATTAAGACGGTCGTTAATGATGTACACACTAAATTCATGCCACAGATCTGCACAAAAGGCAGAAAAGTTTGTGAAGAGAAACAAGAATCTAGTATCTAGGATTTTCATATAATGTAATGCTTCATGCACAAAGAGATCAGGCAGATGCAGAATACAGCACAAATGTTATGTTCCAACACTTCTGTCAAGATATAAGCAGATATTAGCCAATCTTGAACCTATCCTACACAAGGATGTCAATCATTTAGGAAAAAAAACCCTTTAGTTATCTTCACATCAACCCAGATTTTTAAATTTTAGTGTCTGTAGTGTGAGAACATCAGTATGTTTTTCTCATTGCACTGTTCTACCTAATTGCCAGTTACAACTCTATTCTAGGCTTGTAATTATTGCAAAATAATTCTGATCCTGGTATCTAATTATAACCACAAAAAGAAACAGAGAGAAAACAACCAAAAAAATCCACTTGTCCAGTTCTCTTTGTAAAGGAAACAGACAAACTTTGTGTCACGTGAAAGTGAAATATTTTCCTCATTTTTTAAAACAATTTTTTGGTCATAGAACTGAATCTGTATGCAGCACTGCCCAGTGCAGTTTGGACATAAATCTTGTTCCTGTATCTGCATTTCAAAAATACAGATTGCAGTGAACTGTTGAAAAAAAAAAAACACCAACTGCTGCAAATCCTTGTGAGAAGTACAAACATAAGCTGTGTATTCTCTTTTAATCTATCATAAATCAGAAATTCCACTCACATTAGTAAAATTACTGTGATTTAAATACAATGCTAAAGTAGAAAACAGTTCTGATTTTTCCCCACAATTCTTTTATGATGGCTTTTTCTTACATAAACATTCTGGCAGACACCACAGAAGTAGACTCCAATTTCCGTTAGCATGATAAGGTTAAAAGCAATTCATGTGTTTAAATTAAAATATGCCAGTTGACAAAAGATCCTGATTATATGAATAAAAATATGTTCATTAGTGATTTCTAGCACTGAAACACCACCAGTCATTAAAAAACTTGAACTTAAAACTTTACCTTAAAACCTCCAAATTTTCTCTTTCTGTGGCCTCGTGCACTATGTCATCATTCATATAAACACGTGATTAGGACAAAAAGGTTGGAAGTGTTGAGTAGTATCTTACATAACTCCACACATGGTAGAAGGCTGCAAACTACTAGGCATTGAAAGGATAAGAAGTACAAATCACATGCTATGTGATAAAAATAAATTATCTACATAGAGACCTAAAATAAGCATAGCCCGTGATATCCCTCTATTATGTTACAAACCAAAGAGCTGGTAACACCGCGTTCAGTCTACCTAATACGCACACTATTACATGAGTACTTCACAATTTCAAGTAAAATTTTACATTTTATATATTATAATTTTATGAAATATAAAAATGAAAACCCTGGAGAGACTAACAATGACCAGGAGTTCCATCTGATGCCTCAGAACTTTGAACCTAAGGTCATTACCACAACTCACTACAACTCTGCCAGGTACGTATTTCTTACCTTTGAATCTTCATTGCTCACTCCCAGCTCTAGCACAGCCTGAGGAGACTTCAGCTTCGCCTGCATTGACTCTGCCATTTGAAGATTAAGCTGCCATCCAATAGTTTCAAGCTATAAAACACAAATTTAAATTACAATTGGATGGTACAGAAGCACTTAGGTCAACTCTCAATACTGTGAATGGTCTGTGCCAGTGAACACCATGTCGGGCTCTATAAATGTGAAGCATTTTTATGCAGTGCACATTCTGTAAATTCTCCCAGACTCCAAGACACATTCTCTTCTCTCTCTTGAAAATTTATCACTTCAAACTGCCTGTGACCACCCAAAATAAAGCGACATCATATGTCCCAGATCCGCTAGAACCAATCCATAAAACACAACTAAGGGTCCAAAATAAGGTAGTTTCTTCCTCCTTGTGGAAGTTCATCAGCAAAGTTGTGTATACAATTTTATTTCATATTTTTCTTTTAGGAAAAAGAAAATTACCAAGAAATGGCAAACCAGCTAAAAATGGTAATTTCTTAATCAACAGATCTACTCATGTGTGTTCTACCATACACAGATGTTAATGACAAAAATAATTCCATGATGCTTTTTAAATTGCTACTACTGAAAAGCCAAAAACCCGTTAAGCATGTGAGCAACAGAATTTTTAATAGAAAGCCACACAAAAATACATTTCAAATTGCTTTTTAATTATTAATCTAAAATCATATTCAAACATTATCAAGCTATACCTCATGCATAAATGAGGTACACAAGAACAGAACTACGAGTCTTTCACGAAATAACCTACTTGGCCTTCTTGGATAAAGAAAAGTAGAAATACAAAGTCTTACCATCTGGCAGCTAATCTGCATACAAGTTCTTTTTAATCTCCCCTCTCCCCTCTGCTAGTAAATATTGTGGCTGACTGGGCAAAAGTGAAAGCATGCCACATCTCAGTTAATCTCTTACCAATCCAAAAATTCAGCTAAAATCATCAACTGCACAAAGCCATCCCAGAGGCACTGTACTCTGAAGAGCAGAGAAGCCACTACGTGCCCTGCCTCCTACACTGACTGTAACCTCCGGATGAATTGAGTCAGGAGAAAAAGTGAGTGGCAGAACGTCTCCCAAGGGCACAGCTCAAAGACAGAACTTCCAAAATTAACTGCAGCCCTACCACTTACATTTATGCATGTGATACTGCACCAATACCATACCAATTAGGTAACAAACACCGAAAGACATATGACAAAGCACAGAGAAAGGAAAATTACATCTCATGACCTACTGACCACCACTGCCAATCCAAAACGGTTACAGCTTTTAGCCAAGGCCAAAAAAGTTAATGGAAAGACACGGCCAGTCTCAAACTGGTTCTGTGTACAGCTGTAGGAACAAGATAGTAGGAAGAACTTTAGCAGGTCAGCTTGCAGTCTGTCAGCTGCTCTGCAATAAATGACCCTATTCAGGCTTCATTCTGTGCTACAACTATGAAGGTTGAACATTAATCCAATCAATGAAACCATGCTAAATTGCTGTAAATCTGGCCTGGCTCATTTTGTGGTATAGCTTTATTAACAGCAGGACCACAGCCTATGAACTAAAGATGCTTTAACAGACAAGATTTATAAATTCTAAAAGCTGTTCAAATTTTAACTATAATTCATAGAAACACAGAATCACGAAGTGGTTTGGGTTGGAAGGAACCTTTGAAGATTATCTAGTTCCAAACCCCTGCCATAATTATGTTTTGCTTCCCTCTAATTTGATTACATCTTTGTTGATGAAGGTAACAGAAATCGCCCATCCCATTCAAAACTACAGCACAATCCAAAGTGTATTCCGTGCTCAAGTCAATCACACCAACGGCCAAGTCTGCTGAGCCAGTATCTGGAATCTTCCAGCAAATTATACTGGAATGACACAGATGGAAAACATTTTTGTATGCATAAATTTCCAACAAAACTAACTAAAGACATTACCTCTGGTTCTCTTGGGAGCCTAAAGATCCTAGTATATTGATTTCATCTAGGTTTTCCATCAGGAAAGAAGTTCAGTTCAGTTAAAGAACCCTATCAAAATTGGTAATGGTCAACAGAGAATGACCCAAATGCTGACTTAGGAGGCTAGTGGTAGGAGCAGCCCAAGGCAGACAACATGAAACAGGATCACCTATTCTGACAAAACACCTAACCACTAAGGTCAAGCACAGAAACAGTGGGCAAGCTCTGGAATGCAATGGCTCTTCATACTGCAGTCACTATGCTTCAGGTCCCACACTCCTCAATTTAAAAAGGATTTTTTATTAGTTACATTAAACAGTTTATTATAGTAGTACAGAAACCAAGGCTTAGAAAGGATAGCAGCTTATCCAGGATTATAAAACAATTCTACTAGAGACAAGAACAATATCCTAGGAAGCCTGACTTTCAAGACTTTTCTAAAGCTGTTAAACAGTGTACTACTGTATGTAGCATGAAAAATAAACCATCAAAAGTAAAGAAATTAAAATTTATGTATCTATTTCTCTTTTAATACACATCTATCTAGGAATATTGTAGAGGGCACAGAAGAAGTACAATATATGTGGCAACACAGTGGGCTGAGTTTATAGCTGAACAGCAGCCATAACTCTTTTTTATTGCTTTACTTTAAAATTACTTTGTTATTCTGTAGGACTCGTGTCTTTTCTGTTTTAAATATAGTAGTATGAGAACAAGTTTTGATTAACAAATAGCATGTTGCCTAAGGCTTCAAAATGGTGTGGATATTTATTTTCTTGAGAGAAAAATGTAAGATGTATTTGTCTATGGCCATGTTTACTTAGAAGACATTAAACATCCTGAAATATCAATTAACCTTTTGAGCGTGGTGACATGGTTCTACATGGCATTTGTGCCAAGGCACAGCATTTAGTAGCCATGAAGTCATACATATTCTACAATACCATTTGTTCAAAAACGAAAAGAATACAAAGAATACCAAAAAGAATACAAAATTATTTTCACTTCTGATACAAAACTAGTTATAGAAAACAAAACATTGGGAGATACTATATGGTGTCAGAATCTTTGATACAGTATCTGAAAAGCATTTACGGGGACATGTGTCTCCATAACTAGCATGAAAACAAAGCTGTGTTTTTAGTTATTGCAGGTGTTTAGCTTCTTTTTACAGTATCTTACCAGCAGTTTAGAAATGTGCAAGCTGAAACAATAAACACCACTGAACAACACTGAAAATGTACGATGTAGTGCTGTAAGTTCTCACTGGTTTCTTTGGCACTTATTTAACCTCAAGGTTATGTTTAGAAAACAAAAAAGACCAAATGCAAGCTGGAAAACAAAGAAAGGAAAAACACAGTTACTAAATAATACCAATAGTAACCATGTACAAAAATGCTTCAGATCTACTTCACAAGCCCTGTGCCAAATGATTCAGGACAACAAAGGAATGTGAAGGCTTTCGACAACCCCTGTAACACTCAGTTCCCACGTACAAAAATTCTGTTCCACTCAGGCTTCTCACGAGGATACCTGGACAGCCAAGACTAACAGGCATGGAAGAGCTTATACACTTCTCCCCTCCAGCACTCACTGAGTCCCACCTGCAGGAAAGATAACAGTGCTACACCTGCTAAAACAGCTCTGTATCCCTACAAACACAGTGCTTCTCCGAGACCATCTAAGTCTGTCCCAGGGCAGATCCACAATAGAGTGATGCCAGTTCCCCTAATATGAGAGGATCTGACCCTTCATCTGTAGATCATCAACACCTTTACGGGTATGTAAATACATCATCTCTGGTCTGTCTATTATGAGGTCTACAATGTCCACAGTCATTCTCCTACAGTGTAAAACACATGAGCTTCCAGCTTAAGTCCACTGTCTGTCCATCAGACAACTTTACATACCAATTAGTAGAGCACAGAATTTTACATATTAGGACAGATCATCAGCAATCTGACAGTGAAAGTCACCCTCTACAACACATGTGCACTAAATGTCGTCAGCTTTCACAGTTTATCTGGTATGAACTTTAAGCATGCTCTCCAAACCAATACAGGATTTCACAGAGCCAAAATCAACATCTACACAATACACCACTTCCCTCATCACTTGCAGCCCATTATGTTTTTACATAGTGTTGTCTCTTTCCTCACATTTTTTCACAACCATTCCTTACTTTTGCTTTTCACTGTCCATAAACATGACTACAAACTGAACCAAAACTGAGAAGTAAAAAAAAATCAGATAAACACAAGTTTCTATAGTAGTTGTCCAAAAATGAAAATACTTCTCCTTGCTCAATGAGAAATGAAATAAATGTTCTTTGCCATGCTCAGAACGTGAAGGAGAGAACAATCAGCCACACAAGACCCAGTCAATCAGACACAAAAATGAAGATCTTAGTGAAGGCAGACTGGATGTCCTGAACACACATGTTGTAAGGCTCCAACTTCAACGACCAAGAACAGAGCCAAAGTGACCGAGAAGCTCACACCGAAGAAAATGTTGGCAAGGATCTTAATTTGAGGAAAGAAAGTGGGAATATCCTGAAGGGGAAACTAAAAGTGGAAACAGAATTTCAGAAAATAAGTAACCACCTAAAATGTCTTCCCTAATACTTCCAGCTTCAGCTGTTTAAAACATGTAGAGCAAGGGGTATAAATCCTCAGTTAGTACCAGAACAGGGAAAGGGGATTTTTTTTTTAATTTAATTTGGGCTTTAGTGATGTATTAAGATCACATCTCTTGTCTGTCTCTTCACCCATGGAGACTGGAAGCTTGTTTTAATTTTAAAAGGAAAATCTGAATTTTTTAATAAATTATCCAAATCTAGAAGATGAAGCTTCCAGAAGACCATCAAATATCATAAGAAATTATTACAGGAAGTGTAGAAAAATACTATTACTCTCTCAGAACTCACTGATGTGGCACAATCACCTTATTTCTGGCCACAATGCAAGCAGGATGCCATAATGCCACACAAACCACTCCTACTTCTCCATGGGTAATGATTTGGCATCTATTTAACCCTTATAAAGTGCTGTAAGCATTGGCCTCAGAGAAAGTGGGAGTAACAATGAGTATAAACAAAGCATGGACACTGCAAGAATTACAGTATGGAAATACTGCCTGGACCCATAAAATCAAGATGATTGAGGTTGTTGTAACAGATATATAGACATTAAAGAAATAGTCAATAAGTGTACAGTTCAAATTTAACATATTATGAAGATCTCAATATTTCGTTCAGATTCTTGCATTCCATTCTCTTGGCAAGGTTTACAGCTTTCAGAACATCTAGCTTTCCCTGTATAAAATAAAATAGTACTTCACTTCTGTGTAATACTATAACATAAAATCAGAGTTTTCAGTTAATCAGGGAATAATTATGTTATATTCAGAATACATACAGGACTCAGAACATGTGGGCAAACGCAATCAAACAGCATCACAGTTTAAATATGATTTAACAAGCTGCTATAAATAAACTGGCTATATGAAAGATTATGAAGATCCTGGCATATCCATTATTACCCTCCTGGACAAACAAATGACTGTACATATTTCTGCGAGGAGAGAAAGAAATCACAGAATCAGAATCAGAAGGTTGGAAAAGACCTTTGAGATCATCAAGTCCAACTGCTCCTGTCCTATGCTAAACCATATTCCTAAGTACCTCATCTACCCACCTTTGCCGACTCAACCCCCTCCCTGGGCAGCCTGTTCCAGGCCCTGACAACTCCTGTCAGTAAAAAATTTTTTTCTAATGTCCAATCTAAACCTGCCCTGGCACAGCTTTGTGCCATTTCCCCTCGTCCTATCACCTGTCACCTGGCTGAAGAGACCATCACACACCTCTCCACAACCTCCCTTCAGGTAGTTGTAGGTGGTGATAAGGTCTCCCCTCAGCTGCCTCTTCTTCAGACTAAACATCCCCAGCTCCCTCAGCCACTCCTCATAGGATTTGCCCTCCAGCCCCTTCACCAGCCTGGTTGCCCTTCTCTGGACTCACTCGAGGACCTCAACGTCCTTCTTACGGTGAGGAGCCCAGAACTGGACACAGCACTCGAGGTGCCTCACCAATGCCGAGTACAGGGGCACAATCACCTCCCTAGACCAACTGGCCATGCTGTTTTTGATACCTGGGCACACTGCTGGCTCATATTCAGCCTGCAGTCAACCAACACCCCCGGGTCCTCCTCTGTCAGGCAGCTCTCCAGCCAGTCTCCCCCAAGCCTGTAGCTCTGCATGGGGTTGTTATGTCCCGTGTGCAAGACTGCACTTGGCGTTATTAAACCTTATCCCATTGCTCTCAGCCCATCGGTCCAGTCTCTTTGAAGAGCTTCACTACCCTCCAGCAGATCAACAATTCCTCCCAGCATAGTGTCATCTGAAAACTTACTGAGGGAAAATGCTGGTTAGTATTTAGCAAAAAGCAAGGAAAAGAATTCTCAAAATTAGTTTCATCTTAAAGTCTAAAAAGTGGGAAAGATGAAGCTCCCCAGACTTCTGAGGAGAACACTTCTTAACAAGTCTGATGGGCAGAGAATGCAGAAGCAATTCTGTGTTAGCAGTGGTGTTCTGTACTTGTATGTTTATAGAGGGAAAAAGCTTATGAAAGCCCTAGATGGGAAAGGAACACATAGCATAATCAAACTAGCATATAGAATTTAAGTCTGCTACTACTATTACAACAAATGTTATCAAAATGGTAACATTACCACTGCATTTGGTAATGTTTGAAAATCATCTATATATAATAACACAATCTTTCATTTGAGTTTTTCCAATTGGGTTTTTCTCCCATGGGCAATGGGTTACAGCTTAGTTTGTCTAATGGACGTTTTTTAAAAGCAACAAAACAACATGTGCCTTTTTAGAGAGCAAAAGTTTTCCATTACCCTGAAGTTTCTAAGGGGGCTATTGAAGCTTTCCAACATGAGCAATGAGAACTTTACAACAAACTGAGTTCATGTCCCATAGTCAGAATTAAAAGCCAGTAAAAGTAACCTCTAGAATAACTGGGTCACATGGTGTGAATATTGAAAAGAACCTGTACTAAGAAATTATGGTATGAAACTAAATCTTATTTATCTAGTTCAAAATGCCCATACCCATTCAGTCAAATTGGCCTCTGGTGACATGAGTAACCTGAGCCCTGCTGAAAACACACCTAAACTGAAAATTCAAATCCTGACAAAAAATGAGTGCTTTAACAGTATTACATCTTGTGGTACTGGTGGTCCTGATGGACTTGGTTAATATGGGTTAACAGGGTTAACATCCCTGTTCTTTGTTGCCAGCAGCTTCCTATGGCACAGAATGCTGGTTTAGGCTTGCATAGCTGAGAGCTAACATCCAAGTCTCCTGACTTTGAATCAATACTCAAAGAGCAACATCAGGGAAGTTTAAGTGCATTTACAGTTACTTTCCAACACAGACAGACTGACTTACTTGAGACAAGCAGTGTAATTGACTTTGGTTTTGTGACCAGAGTGCCAAAAAATAACTTCTTACTGATTCATTCTTTACAGGTACCACAGAAAATCGCCTTCTGTTAGGCAAAAGCCTAACAAACTATTTCAGATTAAGGAGGACAGTTACACTAATACAGAAATTAGTTGTATGTTCCACTGGTACAGTGGCCCACCCATTTGATTTTCAAATACTTTAATCCTAGTTTTGAGAGACCGTTTAGTTCAAAATGATACAGTATTTGTAGTAACTTAAATGTTAATGGTGCATGAGATTATGCTTCTACCATCCTGAGGAAAAAAAAAATCTTGTTTCTATAAAGCTTTTTCTGTAAAAAAACCCAAAATCAGATGTAATGGCACTCTTTTTCAGTTATACATATTGTGGTATGTCAGTAAGAGCATTGTATCAATGTACACACAGCAACTGCTCTTGGAAGTAAGATCAGTTTCACTGCATCAATGAAGTACACTGGAGTGCTCAATGAGTTCACAGTTTAAAGTACTGATCCCAAAGTCTAAACTTCTACTATTATAGTGTTAAGAGTGAGGAACTAACACCATACAAGAGTCATAATGGGGAAACAAAAACCCAGCCTTCAGTCTGTTCTTGAGAAAGTAGATTTGTGATAGCTGGAGAAACAGTGTTCAAAAACTACCCTCAAGGAGCACCAGTGTGAGTAAAAATTATTAGACACTTTAAAGATGGAGCCTGACAAATTCAGAAAGTGCACTGCATGATGTTGCCATCTGCAGTAATGGGGAAAATTAACAACTCCATCTCTGCCCACATGTACCTTAGAAAGGCACCTTCCCTGCACCCCAAAGGCAACAATTACAGAAAAACGACATCCTGGTTTAACAAATGAAATCAGAATTATGTCCTTTTAACTCAGATTCTAACTCGCTCAAGTCAGCTATTTTTCTCTCTAATTTGTGAGGAATGGTCCAACTTTAAAGATGAAAATATTTCCTGAAACAGTCTGAAAAGTTCTGCTTATGAAATTTAAGATGTCCATGGTATTATTTTCATTGAAGCTGTTACAAATAGTGAAGCGAGACTTAATGGGATATGAAAGACATCTTCAGCAAATCTTTTTCTCATATTATTACAATGGTATATAACAAACCAAGACAAAACATTTAGGAATATATTGCAACTAACAAAATACTTTGAGGAAATAAATAATCCATAACTTAAGAATTTTTCTAGTGCAGATCTTTTACTTATAATACACTTATTTCAGTCATTCTAATCAAATAACCTAGAGGAAAAGGAGTATGGATGGCTACATCTCATCTCAGTTTAATACTTAAAAGAGAAACTCCTGAAGTTACTCCACTGAAAACCAAGTGCTCCTCAAGTCATGGTAGAAAGTCAGAATATCCACATTTTAAAGTTGGGGGGGGTCCTCTCCCCTCATATTTCATCAATGAAATTAAACCAAATGTACTAAGTCATAGTTAAATAAATCAGTAACTTCATTTAAAGAGAATTACAACATGTATGTATGATTTCAATAAACTAACTATCAGTTTTGTACGGATGGGAGAGTACTATAGGTGTATTACATGTTAAGAAAAGCACTGGTCTACAACACACTAACTTCAGACCTGAGTAATCACCCTGACATAAAACTAGGGCAAATTATTGTCTGCTCTCAAAAATTTACAGCCTAAGATGCCCATTCCACTCCCCACCAGCACATTCAGTATTGCAGAACCAAAACTCCATATTAGGTATGAAAATGTTGATTTTTCCTGCTGTGATGATGAAAATAATTTAGGTAAGAGGCCAAGAGAAGGATGACAAAACATGTCTGAGAGTGAACTCCTTCAAAATCTCTGCATGACTCCTCAAGAAAAGAATATTAGTGAAGAGGAGACGCCAGAAGGATGAAACCAAATGTGTGCTCAGTACAACAAATACTACAACAGAAAAAAGGTGCATATTTTTAAGTGACAGGCACATGTTGGCAATCATTACAGATAGGGTCTTCATCGCAGAAATATTCTGTAAGCAAGAAGAGAGTGCTTCCTTTAAGATAAGCCTCAGATCAAACATCAGTCTGCTACTGATGGGGAACTCTAGCACAGGAGATGACTACATGAACACACCAATTTCTATTCTAGCCTGAAGAAGTTCTAGATGGTGCAGCTCCTTTTCAGCAGGCCTCACTGTCACAACTGCTCCATGAGTGAGGAAGTCTGCAGTGAACAGATGGATTTTCATACTGTTTGCAGAACGTTTCTGACTACAGTCCCGTACCACATTTTGAATAGCAATGTTAAAGCCTAACAGCATAAAGTAGTACTTCAAAATCTGTCCTTCCATGGTACAAACACACCGAACTTCAATATAGTTCAGCATCCCCATTTTATAAATGGATTACTGAGGCATTTTGTGGTGTCAGTGAAAAGTGTTCTTCTAATGGCAGATTTAATATCTGTAAGACTCAATTTTTCTCCAGAGAGCTAAGTCACAAGTTGAACAACCAGCATCTTCAGCTGACACTACTAGCCCAACCTTCAAATTAAACCCAAAACTCAGACCAGTGACCACAAAAACAGTATGCAACTATCAACAAAACCCCACATATATCCACCCATCCATTAAACAAAGTCAGTCGGGTGTGGTTTTTTTTTTTGTAAAGCATGAAATTCTGTAATTAAAAACAGACATAACACATATGCACAGCCAAGCTAAGCAGAGGTCCCAGAGTCAACCACACTGTCTCTTACTAA
>VZTU01033470.1:6059-20052 GCA_013400835.1 Zapornia atra
GACATTTGTGCGCTGCTTTTATGCATGTGTTGTGTAGATGTGGGTGAATGTACAAATAATATACTGGAATATACTGTGAACACACAAGACAACAAATTGAGGGCTGAATTAAGTTTGGGTGGCAATTTGGAGGATGAATTGAAGACAAATGGATGCCATGTAACTTCTGAAAGTCAGCAGGACCAACTACAAGAAACATTTGTTTAACAGTGTAGTTTTGTATATAATGTTTAGAGATTTATCATTAATGATTACATGATTAGTGTTGCAATAGGAAAGTAAATAGGACCGTGACTAACATCCTGCATGGGAATGAGATTAGCTTTTGTCCAAATGAAGCTATAGCAAAACTGTCGCCTTCTGTCAAGGGCCATTGATTACAATGATACCACCATTGTTTCAGGAAGTCCATCAACTGCACCTTCCTGACAGTTGAGGAAGATTGTCCAAGAAAATATTGCTATTGCGTGGTCTACTCATAATACATTTCTTCAAAGTCGTCTCACTAACCACTGATGGAAACAGAACCCTGGGCTAGAAGGTTCTTTAGGCTGTCCTGCTATGTCTGTTGTCTGTTAAATAAGTCTGTTGCTACTTGCTTTAATTTTGTCTTCATTTCTCATTGCTAGGCAGTTTCACCGTAGTCTGGGCAGCAGAAAGAGATGAGCCTTCTTTCAAACATAAGAATTTTAGTTCCCAAATCTGACTCCAGTAAAGTGCTGGGGTAGTGGGTGGTTTTCTTTGTTTGTTTTTAAGGTATAAAATATTCCTTTCTCTTTGTAAGCAATATTTTTCTAATTACCACACAACTTGCAAAACACACAACTCTTCTTCCTTTGGCATGTGACTTGGCTTCTGTTTTGTTTGTTCTTCATGTCCCTTAATGCATTGGAGATCACCCTACACTAGAGAAAACATCTCTTCACCTGTTACATGTGAACAGATTGCTAGATTCAGGATCAGGAGGGAGGGGCTTTTTCCCCATATCAGTTTGCTTGAGGACTTTGCTTGAGCATGAGTTCTTGTCTACAACTTAGGGCCAGGTCACTTGAGAGACGTTTTAAGAACTGTGGAATACAATGACATGCCCAACCCGACCTGCTCTGGTCCTGCAGTATGCTACAGTGGTGGTGGCTGTTGCTATTTTACTGCCTTTTATAATAAGGCCCTAGGAGGAGTTTTGTGTCTATGGTGCCTGCCAGTCCACAGAGCAGGTGTTTTGTGGACCACTTTGAACTAGATCCAACTACTCCATTCCCTGTGATTGAGGCAGATAGGACCTGAGATCCCAGTAGTCCTTTGTGGACTTCTGTTTATAGAGTGACTTTGCTGACTGCAAAATAGCATAGCGTTTACCTTCATGCATGTAAGCTCATAGTTTGTAATAATAAGCAATCCTTTTGAGCTAGCTGTAAACCCACCAGTAGTATGGCTCCATAATAGCTAAAGGTAAGCTAAATCAACACCAAGATGCTTTGTTCTGCCTTTCCATGTGTTTTTTCCTCAGTTTTACATGTTCTTTTTTGTTAGATTAGTATTCTGTTAGCGTAGCATCCCAACTCGGCTCATCAAATACTTCTGTGGCTGGCATAGGTGTCATTCCTTGACCTACAACAAATGTCTGAGGTCTAAGACTCTGTAACAGGTTTTTTCTTTCTTTTCCTTAACTTTTGTAGGTATTGGGGCTGCTGGTGTGGACCCTGATCGCTGGAACAGAATACTTCCTATATCCAGCCTTTGGCTGGGTGATGTTTGTAGCTGTGTTTTACTGGGTTCTCACAGTCTTCTTTCTGATCATCTACATGACAATGACCTACACCAGGATCCCCCAGGTGCCATGGACCACGGTGGTAAATACACTCATTCTTTGTTGTTTCAGATTTGCTGAATTATGAAGCTAATAAAATATTGATGCATTTTATGGATGTAGTTAACCAATGGTACTTGTGCTTTTTGCAGGTTTTTCCCTAATTAGTGTGTGTCTGCATACCTGCAGTGTTTAACCTTTGTGCTACCCAGACACTTTTAAAACACTTTTCCTATGATGTTTCACCGTTTTGTTCAGCAGTTGATGTAGTGACTTGACTTTTAATAACGTGTGTGTGACTGATACTTATGCACAGTGGCCTCTCTTTCTCCCTGTAGAGATTACTTCCCTGCTGCTGCCTCTAACACACCTGGCCATGAGGCTTAAATAGCAGAAATACCTACTTGAATCAACACCACAAATGGGAAGTGTGAAAACAGTGTTTGTTATGGTTTAGCTTGGTGAACAGCTAAAAGGGCTACGTAGGTGTTCGTTCACACTGTGCCTGCCTGTAATTGGAGGGGAAAAAAACCAAACAAAACTCCAAGGCTGAGATAAAAACAGTTTAAGAGGACAAAAATGGTGATAGTAAAGAATATATAAAACAAGTTATGAACAGCACAATTGCCCACCACTTGATGTTCAGCAAGATCCCAAGCTGCCCTGCTTCCTGTGTCTTCTTTCTCTTTCCCCCCCTACAGTTATGTATGATGTCATGCACTGTATGGTATGGAATATCCCTTTGGCCAGTCTGGGTCAGCTGTCCTGACTGTACCTTAGAACTTCTTGGGTGGCCCCCCACCTTCACATTGGGAGGCCAGTGTGAGAAGCTAAAGAGCCATTGACTGTTTGGCAACAACTAAACAGCATAAGCTTGTTAGTGACATTATTCTCATCCGAAATCCAAACCACAAGCACTACACCAGCTGCTGGGAAGAAAATTAACTCTATCCCTGCTGAAACCAGGACAGTGCTGAAAATTAGTGTTACTTGTATGTAAAATACATGCCATGTAATCCTTTGCTTTTAGCTTAAGCCTTAATGCAAATCAGATAAACGGCTAATGTAATTACAGAAGCATTTCACAGGCACTTGAAATTCAGGTCCAGATCTTGTGGTTTGAACAAACCTGTCTAGCTCTACCTCTCAACCGTGTATTTGTACATGATTTTCATAACAGGCTGGTGTTCAGGGTAATAGATCCTAAAAGTCATTGTCACCTCAGCCAACTGGCAATTTGTGACCCATTCAAGAACTGTTATAAATTTTAACTTTGCATTTGTCTGAGACAGTGAGATTTTGTTGTTAGGGTTTTTTTTAATAGCTAAAGCTTGCCTAGAATTCTGTTATGATAAAATATTTGACTTCTGTGTTACGAACAGGTCATCAGCTGTACTGTGTACGTGACTAAAATCAAAAACTTTCCCTCTTCCCATTTGCTGCTGTAAGAAATAGCCAGCTATGGCAATTGCTAATAAGAACAACCAGGATTATGTTCAGATAGCTGCTCTGTTTTCAAGTTTCATGACCAGCAATTACCATTAAGGCTGTAACACCGCTATAGAAATGTTGGATTATTTCAATTACAGCAGTAATGTGTCTGGGTACATTTAAAGGTGTGGAGGGTTTTTTTTTTCCTCCTCATTTCATTAGATGTAAGTAAAGTACATTCAAAGGGAAAGCATCTTTGTATCCTTTTGAATACAGCTTTAGTCATTACCCCTCTTTCATGTGTTTAACACTATTATCAGGCAACAGCTGTACATAAATGAGTTGCCCCTGCTCTGTGTGGTAGACAAGCTGGAGTATTTGATTTGTTTCTGCTTCATAATGAGTGTATTTCTTGCTTGTGAGTTTCAAACCTATTACAGGTAAGATCACATATAAATGTAGGTCCAAAAGGTAGTCTCCTTTTATAGTAAAGGTGATATGAAGAGAAAAAAAAAATTCAAAATAAAGAATATATGCTTGGGTTGCAGCTTGTCTTGCCTTAAGGTATTAAAAGAGCTTTGGGAGCAGCCTTTGAATCAGACCTCCCACTTCTGGCTTGACAAGAGAAATGTTTGGTCTCTTTTCAGAAAGATGCTGTTAATGTCTTCATTCAAGAGAGCTTGACACTTTCCTTTTTGAGTGAGTTTACGCCCACCTTCCCCCCTATTATCTGAAGTATCCTGAATTTTAGTTTTTGCTAGTTATTGCCCTGCTTCCTTAGGCAACAGTTAGCTCAAACTGTGCCTATTGTACGCAGTATCCTAAATTACATCTGGACTTCTATCATAAATTCACTTTTTGCAGGTTAGGCACATTACTAAACTGCTTAAATTGCAGTTACTTTTACTGCAAATTAACCCAAAGGACATGCATCAAAACCAACTCTCCTTAATAGTCTAAGTTCTTTGCTAAAAACAATCAATGGAAGCTTTTAAAATCTGGTAACTTTGAATTTAAGAAGCAGATGGTAATTTAGCATGAACCATGTGGTCTGAGTAATATATTGGAAGTAAAGGCCCAATCAGCTTGCATTGCATTCCATCTTCCCCAACAGCATTATTTCCCAGAGCAGCACTTCTCAAAAATTATGTGCTTTTTTCTTTTCTACATGACAAGATATTGCAGGGATTTGTAGCTTTCCAGGGTAATTGAGTCTCTTTTGGAATGGAAAATCTAAAAATAACAACAACAAATACTCTGGCCATCAAATGGGGAGTTTGAAAAGCAGTGCTTTGAAGAAGTTCACCTGAACCTGCCAATTGTTAGCATCTTATCCTAAAATTGGCAGTTTAATATTTTATTGCCCAGATAAAACAAGAGAGGTGAGATCTGTGGATAGAGATAATACCTTTTATTAGTTCAACAGATACAGGTGAGCGAAACACCATTCAGTTATAAGTGTATGAATCAAACCTCAAGTGGCAAGCCTTGGACTCCATCTGAGTGCAGAGGTGGTTCCCTGCTGAAAGGTGGGCAAGTGGCTCTTTTCCAAATGCCCTAAAGTGGCACAGCACCTGACACCGCTTCCCCATAAAAGCAGCTGGTTGGGGAAAGGTAGGAGCTTGTAGGGCCGGGGCAGTGGTTGAGCATGGGACTGATAATCCAAGGGTCATGAGTTTGAGCCTCAAGTTGGGCACAAAAAGAGGACTGTTGTCCCAAAGCAGAGCCAAATCACCTCTGTCCAACAAGTTCCTACCCTTCCCCAACTAGCTGCTTTTATGGGGAAGTGGTGTCAGGTGGTGTGGAAAACAGACTGTGCTAACTCAGCTCACCTGAGCTAACTCAGCTCACCTGTGTTGGCTGACTGGGGAGGTTTACTCTGGCCTGGCCAGAACCAGGACACAAGGTCTTAGGAACCACAAGAGGATGTGGTTTCAGCCTGCTCTGAAAACTGCAAAAAGGCTTTTTTGCATGGGAGGCCTCTTACAGGCCGTGGCAACTTGAAGATTTAAATGTAAACAGGTGACAGCACAGCATGTTGCCCTCTGGAGGGGACCTGCAGTTGAGAAAGCTCATGTTTGGGGAATGGCTTCCTTTCAGAAAGTGTTGGGCCCTGTGTGTCACGGGAATGTGTGGCAGTGGGCCAGACTCCACTGAGACTGAAGTAAACTCTGCCAAAATCAAATGTCCTGGAGCCGGATGCAAGGAACTCCTATACCAACCGTTTCAAATTGTTGATACACACTTTGGTGCACTGAGGGAACAACTGCTATCTCTGCCTTCTGAACTTCTTTTGTTAGGCTGTAATTCTCTTCTTAGATTCTGCCAGAGTCAGTGACTAGTGAATTCAGTAGTGAAAAATTGTCCTATATTCCTAGGTTCCACCTCTCTTGTTTTATCTGGGCATTACAGTAATAAAATATTAAACTGCCAATTTTAGGATAAGGTACCAACAATTGGCAGGTCACACCATGGAAATTAGTAAGTTGGAGTTGCACTGGTATAGCAACATTTAGAGACAACTGGGGCAAGAGAGTAAGAGTAGTGATACTTGTGTAATACTCTGGAATGCAAGCGTGGGGCCAGAAGGTGAAGGGAACAGATGCAGAAGATTAGGACCTGGTCTAAACTGAGTTACTTAAATCCTGCAGCTGTAACTAGGTGCAAAGCATGTCACGGGTATTCCATTTAAACATGGCACCAGTAAACTAAAAGTCTATTTCATGGTCAAATTCAAATGCCTTAGACAAGTAGCAGAGTAGAGTTTTGGGGGGGTGTTTTACAAAATAAGAACTAACTCCCCATAGCAATGACCAATTAGTGAGTAAGGACAAAGTATTAAAATTAATTTTAAAAGAACCCAAACCCTCATACATTTTTATGTGTCTTTCAGCTTCTCAGACTTCTGTCCTTCCTTCCTTTTCTGTTCTCTCACATACAAAACCCAGACTGGTTTGGGGTTTGTTTTTGTTCTCTGTAGCGGTATGTGAGATTGGCTATCTGCTTAGCTTCTTTCTTAGTAATGTACATAGGTACAGAGAGACACAAAGTATGCTTCTTGGAAAAGAAAATGCAGCATCTGCTGTGGATGTGTCTTGATGACCCATGTAGTCCTTCCAGAGTCTTCTCCTCCTTGGTTTTACCCGTTGCTTTCTCCTCAAGGCAGAAGGGAGAGATACTGAAAGATGGAAGAATGGCTATAAAAAAAAAATACACTGTCCCCTTCAAAAATGGAGAAAACCAAAATTTTGGATGTTTTAGAAGCATTTTTCATACACCCATAAGTCATTCATTCCTACAGTGTATCTTGGTGTAGATGAGAAATGTAATCACACTGCAGTTTTGTTTCCTTTTTCTTTTTTTTTTTTCCATGTAGTGTCATATTCTCACTGCCTGACACTTAGGTTGTAATAACCAAACTATGTCCTTCTGATCACTTCTGGAAAACCACAGCACACCAGCTTTAAGAATCTTCTGGATTTAGTATGATGGAGAGAACAGTTTGTCTAAAATGTGCTTTAATGTTTATAGATCTTCAAAATGAGGGGTTAAATTTTAATCTTACGGGTGGAAACTTGGAAGAAGGTAAAAATAGTTGAGTTGCATTTTCTTGTGTATGTTACGTTTCAGATGAGAGCTTTGTAATGTTGGACTAGAAAATGGTAACAAATGGATGTACATACCCACTACTTATGTTTGGTTTTTTAACAGGGTCTGTGTTTCAATGGAAGTGCCTTCATTTTGTACCTCATTGCTGCCATTGTAGATGCATCTTCAGTTACTAAAGAACTGGACAGTCACAACTACAACAGCTGGGCAGCTTCTTCAGTGAGTTAATTTTTATTTAAATCAGTCCAATGTCTTTAAATCAGTCTATGTCCAATGAAATGATATCAGAAGGAGGCTCGCAGGTTGAAATGCCTGTGTTCTGGATTCTGAAAAAAGCTGCTGACTGATATAGAAGTTACCTATAGGTAAATGTCATTCAGCTCATAGTTTTTGGAGGTGACTAGGAATTCCATCAGGAGATGACAGTCATATCAGAAAGGGCCAGAATGTTTTTAGGATCATACTGCTTTTCCCCTCCTCTGCCCCCGTTTGTTAGTAGCACTCTGTAGAGGTTACAGCCTGCAGATCAGAGTAGGCAAAACAGCCTGGGTGAGCATCAAGTCACCTCAGTGCTCTTAGTTCAAGCTGCTTTTGAAGTTGTCCAACTCACCTGAATTTGCATGCCTGTGGCTTGAGTGCATTCAGCTTTCTGTAGGCTGAGCCATCTATATAGCACCTCTGGGAAGGTCTGAAGTGGTATTTCATGCCTGCAGTGATCTTCCTGTTACAGCCTCAGTCTTTCTCCTGAGTTAGGTGGGCAGTGCCTGAAAATCATGTAACCTTCCAGCGGCTTAAAGTGGATGTGAATCATTAATTAGTCTGACATCGCTGTCTCACTAATTAGGTTTGGAAATCCAAAGGACTCAGGCAATGTGGGTGAAAAACAGCTGGTTTGGTTTTTTTTTTAAGAGCTTTGTCACTTTGAGTAGGTGGCTGCGTTCTCTAGTGAAGTTAAGGGAGTTGTAAAAGAACTTTTTGCATGTTGTGGCAAATTCAGTTGTACAGAGTAATTCCAAATTACAGCTACTTTGCTGACCATCCATGCTCCTGCAGTTGACCTCTCAGGACTATTGACAAATCCTGCCTCCTTTGTGAAGCTTATTGTATATGACATGAACACAGAGACTTGAATACCTGCTCTGTTTTTGTCTTGGGAGTTGCGTAACTGTCCCTGTCACTTCAGTGGTGTTCAGGATCATCTCCCCTTGGCAGCTCCTAACTATCGATCCGTTACTCAACCACTGCTGTTGACAGAAACTTGCTTGCTGCTAGACAAGCTTCCATGCTGACTCAGGTTTTATGCAAAATGCATGAAGGCTCAGTGTCTCATGGGATGTTTAGAATCTCTTCTAATACCTCCTAATAGTGTTTTTCTAATGCACTGTCTAAATAAACTATTAAATGTAGATTTTTGCTTTCTGAGCCCATTAAGGGTTTCAGGGATGGATGTTTGTGGGAATTTAGCAAATCCTCCATCCCCAGCAGTCGTTCTCTTTTAGAAAGGTTTTAGGTGGAGCTCTTGTTTCATAAGAAACAAAACTATTGGAAAAGTAGAATGCTAAAATTTTCTGTTGCAATGTTATTTTAAATAGTCTTCAGTTTTTGGTGCCACAGGTTAAATTGTTATTAGACAAGACTTGCCAAGATGCCTCTGTTGGAGGGTTTAGACTTACAGCCTGTCCCCTCTTCTCAGAGCTCATGGGCCTACCCAGGCCAATGATAGTATATAATTAAGGAATGTTGGTAGGATCACAAAATATTTTTAGGCCGGGAGGGATCTCTGGAGGTCATCTGGTCCAACTCTCTGCCCCCTTAAAGCAGGGCTAATTCTTACCAGGCTACCAGGGCCTTGTCCACTTGAGTTTTGAGTATTTCCAAGGATGCTGTTGCACAGTGCCTCTGGGCCTCTGTTGCTGTGTTTGATTACTCTCACGCTGACTTCCCCCAACCCTGCCCCAAAGATGTAACTGGAATTTCCCTCCTTGTAACTTGCTTTTGTTCCCTCTTGTCCTATCACCACTCACCTCCAAGAAAAGCAGCGTTAATCGAGTTTGCACTGTCAGCTTTATTTGGTTCCGTTACCAGCACAAAACATTCTGGTCTTATGACAGGACCATTTTGAACATGGTCTATTTTGAACAGCATGCACTGATTAACTGGAACTTAACCACTGGCACTGAATTGGCCTTTATCAGTACAACTGAAATAGTTCACAGCTGTTCTTTGGTTTCTCTGTGCCTGTGCTGCAAGGACTGCAGAAGCAGCACCAGTGGTACTGTGTAGTTCTTAATCTTCAAACATAAAATAAATCTGGCCTGCTACAGAAGACTTCCCCTGTAATCAGTTTCTGACAAAGGAGTGGTATCTCGGTGTAGTTGCTGTCACTGTTGTTTGCACTGAGGAACACCTTTATTCATTAGTAGAGAGGGGATCTCTGGAACTGGTAATCTCATCAGTTCTGCTGTTTGAGAACATGCCTGGGCCTGCATTTGAATCCCAAGTTTTCCCTGTAGACAAATCTATTTTGATGCAGAGTGTGCCAGGGTGAGGTGAGGATGGGCTGTAGGCAATTCCTGGATCGTGGCAGCAGCGTGCGGGAGCAGTAGCTTGAGCTCACACTGCCCCATGGACTATTCCTCAGTCTTTACCAGAAATTAATGTTAAAAGCAGCAAGTATAGGGTTGGTGGGGGTCCAATCTCTAATATTCATACCTAGGTGGTATAATGTGAATACATGAATCAAAATACCTCATGTTTTGTCTGCTTCTAGGCTCATATTTCTGTGCACAATATAAGCTTGCTTACGTGGTGATTACTGTGACAGCCACTCAAGTACAAAGAGGTGAAAGAATGTCATTTAGTCAGCTGCCTATTTCTCTTTTTTTCCCAAATCCCATAGATTTCTCTTTTCATAGAAATGACAGTGCTTCAAATATATTTTTCTCCTAATGTATTTTTTTTCCCCCCTCTCTCTACAGTTCTTTGCCTTCGTGGTTACCTCCTGCTATGCTGGAAATACGTATTTTAGCTTTGTGTCCTGGCGATCACGAACTTTGCAGTAAATATTTTCTTAAATTCTGTAGCATCTTGAGGATTATGCTCTTTTGACAAAAACTTGGAAGAAGGATGAGGAGGTATTTTTCAACATTTCAGTTAGAATTGATATATTTTGAGATGAAAGTTGTTATTTATAATATCTTTAGAGGCATCTAACAGACTTTGTACTATATAATAAAATTTCATACTGCTTTTAAAAATTAACATGGTATTTTTCTAGATGTTGTATAGGTGTTATTACTAAAGCTTTAATAAATCTTACTCAGATGATGTGCCAGTTTTGTAAATGCAACTCTTTAAATGTTACAGGTACACTTTTGATACTCAGTGCCACAAATCAAAAGTAAGATTGATGTGCTCTCATTATAATGTATTAAAAATGATGTGCAGAAAAAAACCCCACAAACCCCAAACTTTTAAAAATAAAGAAATAAAGACCCAACTGTGCATGTTTTGTAAACTTGGGAGTAGGAGGTTGCTTTTTAAATTTCTTTTCTTTTTCAGAGTAAAACTTCTACTGCTAAGAATTCTGATGATCCTGTCAGTTTGCATATTCTAACAGCTTCTCACAATCGTGAGATTTGCTTTTGGAACCTGTTACTGTAAGTCTGAAACTCGCTGAAGGAATGTTGTGCCTGAAACACGTTATCTTAACAGGCTTCTCAAATCCAGCAGGCTCCAAGGCATAAGTCTAGACAACAGTCCCTTAGTGCTCAGTGTTTAACCTACTGAGAACATCACAAAACACCTATTAAAGGTATTACATTTTGTTTCTTAGGGGACTCTGTTTTTCCTCTTCCTATTAGGCCATTAATCTGTCCTAATTAAAATCTAGGCTTCTAAATCCTATTAAATGATACAAAGATTAAATCCATAGGAGAACTGTCAAGACACTGGTGCTAGAAACAAAGAATTTCCTCCCTCCTTTCCTGGCTGCTGACATCATCTGTGAGTTGGTAGTCTAACACAAAAGTTTTTAATTTGACACTCATATTTAAATACCTGAGTGAGTCAGGCAGAGGTATGACAGTAGATTATGACTTTCAAAACAGATACCTTTTGAAAATTACTTTGAAATACAAATTACCTAAGGAATTTTTTCCAGGAATTGTGTGGTGAGTGTAAGGTCATGAGTTATTTTGTGATATTATTTGAAGTTGTCCTCATTTAAAACTACTCGTAAATATTTTATTCCTGGATTCAAGGAAGATTTGGGCTCTCTTCCAGTCTTCAGAAATTGAGTTGGACAATTATTTATGGTGGTAGAGAAATCTTACTGCTTAAAAAGACTTCTTCATTTCTCCCTGTAACCAAGTGGCGTGTGTTTACTTATGCACATGCCCTGCAGCAAAGATTTATCAGCAGCCAGCTAATTCTGTTTTAGATCACGTTGTTTTGTTCTTGATTATCTATTGGAGTCACAGGATTTCAGTGCAAGGAAAGCCAAGATATTTATTTTAAAACCTGTATTTGTCTGCAGATTGCATCTGGCCTGTACAACAAAGGTCAGGCTGGCTGCTGCTTGCTAAAATTATCCAGTTGCGAGAAGGAAAGAAGGGCTACCAACTATGCCTTTTATCTACACAGATAAAATGTGTCATTAGAATCCTGCATGCTCTTTTTCCATTGCTGGGGAAAAAAATCAAAGGCATAAAAATGATCCAAATGTCAACTGACAAAATGTGACTGGAAATAACAGCCAGAATTACAACCTCGTCAGTGATTGCTCATCAGTAAAAATGCTTTTGTAGTAACAGAAATTCTGGGATGATATTTGCTGTACCTGTCTTATGGATAAAAATGTGACTGTTTGCACAAATGATTTATGACTTTTGTGGTGTAAAGTCATAACCCAGACAATATTTGTGGACAGAGGTAGCAATAAGGAGTAGAGGTGAGAGTGATAGATTTCATCGTCTTCACTGAAAACTGTATTGGAAACTGTGGGTTACACATCAGAATAAACTCATTAATGAAGGACAAAGCCACACTAATACCAGGTAAGAAAAGACCCTGGCAAAATACCTACCATCTCTCTGGATTTTCAGCACTGATTCTCAAGAGAAGTGGTGTGGAATGTCTTCCAAAGGCAAATCTGTGAGTTGAATCCTTAATTCTGAATATTAAAAGATAAATACTAGGCAGAAATTTCCTTTATGCTGGGCCTTACTTTCCCTCAGCCCCCCCCCTTTTTTTACATACCGTCACTTGTCTGCCTTGCTCTTTCCTTTTAGAAAGAACACGGGAAGTAGGATAATTACCTTTCTCATGTGTCTCATTTCTCAGCTGTTCCCCAGGTACCAAGTGTGTGTTTTTCAAGTACCTAGTTAAAATTGGAGGAATCTGTACAAGCTGAGAATTACTTCTGAAGATTGCATGTCCTATTTCAGGCCTGAAGAAAAGGCATAAGCACCCAAAAGGTTATCTGTTTCTTCCAGTCTATCGCTCTTAAATACCGATTTGCAAACTATGACTTACACCTTCATATACTGTAATATTGATAAACTACAGCTAGCTTTTCTTCTTTATCAGAAAGCAATTAAAGCAAGATTTGTGGCAGCAGGCATTGCTTAGTGTTCACAGGATTGAAAGAAACCTTATTTAATTAAATAAGAACAACTGGTAAGTGGTGAAACAATTAGTGAAAATCTTAAAACATATTTAGAACAATAAACAACACTTAACTTGCAAAATGAAGGTATTTGGCATCAAATAACTTGTTTCACACAAACAGTGTCTCTGAAAAATCCAAGTAACCCACATACATAAGGATACTTCATGACAAATTCTGGCCATCAAATGTCATTTATTAAGGATTTCTCAGTACCTCTTCATCATCATCCCTGGTGTACTTAACAAGATGAAGTAAATAGCATCAGAACTGTAATAAAAACTTCATATTTAGCAGTGCTTTAGATGGACTTCGTGCCAGTGGTTTACAGAAGCCGCCTGTGTTTGAATAGAAGTTATAACTTATTCTACTCACCTTTAAATTAATGTATTTCTCTTTCACTGGGCTGAACTCAGATCAGCAGGGCTAAGTCATATGCATGCTTTTGAAAGAAGTTAAGAACTAAAAGAAACTGACTCAGTAGGTAAGAACGATGTATTTCTTCATAGGAAGTACAAATGTTGCTGGAACCTTCTTCCATGGGGCTTGTAGGAAGCCTCCAACTGCACACCTTCTGAACATGAACTCTAAGAAGGGGGAAGCTGTACTGCTGTACTCTGCGACTCTTCTGTAGAGTAAGAGACTTGTTGCTTATATTGCAACTATCGTCTCACCAACTTTTATGTAAGAGCTACACCAGCTAGGTAATAACAGACATCCAAAACTATGTGCTGCTTAGTCTAATAGAGGCCATTGCCTACACTAGCAAACCCACAGCATGAATTCCTTGCAGTAGGCCCATATTTGGGCTGGAGATCATCTGAACCTACCTGTTACTGAAGGAGCTATTACATACTAAGTATGAACAGAATGTGCACCCTAGCTACAAAACAGGTACTCCAATAACAGCAGCATCTGCCCAGTTCAACTACTAACCTATTACCTCACTTGTCAGAAAGCCAAAAGAGTTATTTTTAAACTTGAGGAAATGTATAGCTTCCTTTGCAGATTTTTGCTAGCGCCTCTGCCTAATTCAGTTCAAACAATGGTGTTGAGGAGTTTAGGCAGTCATTACACTTTGTAATGAAGAAATGTTTTATATTTTTTGAGATTTGTGGGAATAAGTGCTACGTGGAAGGAAGCTGTTCACAGCTTTACCTCCCCTGCAAAGCACCAGAGCATCACCAGAGGTATCCAGGCCTTGAGGTCGGTGGTCCTGCCTGTGGCAGGGGGTTTAGAACTCTGTGATCCTTGGGGTGCCTTCCACCCCAGACCATTCTATGATCTCCAATAACATCGCTGGTGAACTTGGATGTGCTGAAGGGGTTTTTGTTGTTCGCGCCAAGCTACTAACTGCTGTAGTGCGGAGCTCCCCTCCGGGACCCCCCCAACCTACACTGAGGCATCCCTCTCCCTTCTCCTTGGAAACGTTCGCGCCGGCCACAACTTTCCCAGAAACCAGCCGCAAAACGGGTGCG
>VZTU01033470.1:22723-55464 GCA_013400835.1 Zapornia atra
TTTTCTCCTAAATGTGATTCCCAGAGGTGCTGTGGCTGTCGCTGATGGTCTCGGCCTCGGTCAGCAATGACTCCAGCTTTGAATCAGATGATGTTTACTCTCTGGGGCCTGCAGACAGCTTCTAGCTGCTTCTGGCAGAAGCCACCCCTGCAGCCGCCTCTTCCTCCACCAGAACTTTGCCGTGTGAAACCACAACAGTTATGAAGAAGGAACGTTACTATTTGTGTTTTCCTTTTTTCTTCCTCAGTCCCTTTTACCAAGAAGTAAATGATAGAGAGAAGAGAAGAAAGATCCATTTCATCATTTACTGTAACATTAGGGGCTTTTGCACGGTTTGCAGTGCTTGCAAGCTAAAAGAAAAGATAGTAGGTATATGTGCATGAAATAATTCAGATAGATTACATAAGTAAGCTATGGCAATGATACAAAGGAAATGGAAGGTAACATTACAGCTGTTCTTCTGTAAGAAAGGTTGTAATACAAGGGCTAAACCTTGGCAATCTTGGACAAGGTGAAGAGGTTGTGCGGCAATCTGCTGGTGACTGAATTGTTGCTACTGTCTGCACATTACCAGTGCTTTCTCTTCAAATTCTGGATGCTGTGGTGTCTAGTATAGAATGAGATTAGGAAGTAAAAAACCTGTTTCTTGCCTGTAAGCCTACACAAATTCCTTTGCTTTTTTTGCTAGAGGATTTCTTTAACCTTGCACAATGATTGTAGCATTGAAGAGGTAATGCATCTTACTGAGTTCCTGACTTTCTGATGCTTAGGGAATGGTCTGTAAATGTTTTGAAAATAAAATGGAGGAGAAAACATAGTTCTTTGACTTGCTTGTTTTACATGGCAGTAAGACAGTTTGAAAGCTGTTTTCCATGCATGAGTATTACTAATATTAGTAGGGTTTCAAAATCCAGTCTGAATTGACACTCTGTTTTTAACAGGAATTTATGAAGTATCTTCACCATTTAACTGACTTCAACTGGTTTGACTTGTTGGTGATTAATAGAGCTATTTTTTCCCCCTTATTTTGTATTTCTAGTTTTGCCAGGACTTTTTTTATGTTCAGAGGTATGCAGGCAGGATTGCGTTGTGGGCACCTTGGCTCTGTAGCAGCAGTGTACTGAGTAAGTGTGTGGGTGGGTGTGCACGATACACTTGTACCAGAGAAGCTCAGCAACTTGAATTTTAGCCAGCTTGGCAAAACTGACACCAGTGGCAGTTTTCAGTATGCCACTGTAATTGTGCTGAGTTGTTTGAAGCACGTTTGCTCTCTGTCCATGCTCCTGCTGGTTTGTTTTCTTGTAAGATTTTCTAGGATCTTCTTAACTGAGTTTGGCAAGTTCTCAGTAGGTGGGTTCTTGGAAGCCTTTTGAGGCACCCTGTGCCATTAGAGGCAGCAGCATGAATTTGAATCCATGTTGTCGCCAAGGTGGCTCAAGTGGTGGTGTTTGTAGATCAAAACCAGTCTGATTCAGCTGAATTCCTTGTGGAGCCTTTACGTGCCTTTTTACAGCTGAAGTCGTGCCACAGACGCTGTATTGGACTCAGTCCTGCTTTCAGCACAGCCCTTGTTTGCAGTGGAGCCTGTATAGGTGTCACGCTGTCCTAGGCAGTTGCCTGGTAGGAACGGCTGTGATTCTGTCACCTTTCCAAAGTGCCTGATGCAGGGATTTGCAAGAGTCTGACCAGTACAGAGCAAAGAGAGAAAAAGAAACGCTGAGAGCTCGTGTGTAGGAGAGCCATCACTGCACATAGATCTCTCAGGCTTCTCAAACTGTTGTTGGGCTGTTCCTTTCTTCTGAACTCTGAGAGGTGCAGAGGTCGCCCATGGTCTTTCGCGCTCCTCTTTCCCCTCCTTCAGGTTGGACCAAGCTAACTTTGTCCACAGCTCAGACTGAAGGCGATTGTTCCCACAGTAACGCTGTTGTTACTGAGTGGACAGTAGTTCTGGCACGGTAAGCACAGCCTCCATATACAGCTAAAACCAGTGCTGATTGTTTCAGTGCAGTCTGAACCAGGAAAAAGCAGTTTCATTGGGCAGAAAATAGGAAAGTAAAAATTATCTTCTCAAGGCTGAGGGAAAAAAATCTGCAAACAATTGCAAGGTAGAAAAGGACACACTCAATAAAGCTTGACTTAACATAATTTTTACTTGTTAAAAACACCAAGGCAACAGTTAAAACTTTTCTGTTGAGTATCTATTTAATTTCCAGACTGTGCCTTGACAAGAACAATTACATCCTCAGTATATGAATGGCCAAAACCTCTGTAATTTTGGGGAACTTGGAAGTGTTCTGAACCTCTCTGGGTTATTTCATGCTGACATACAGTTGAATAGTAGTATTCAAAAGAACATTAATATGTCTAACACTGAAAGCTAGAAGATGCTAGGTAGGTAGGTAGGTTGCTGGAGCCAATATCAATTTCTCAATGTGTTGGGTGATATCAGACAAATCTGCTGGGTAGCTAAATTCAGAAGAATTTAAAATATGAAAAGAAAGCACAGTCTGTGTAGTGGAAGAAAACAATTCCTAATCAAAACCATTGATACAGGGAAAGGAAATTCACAAAAGCAAATGATGCTGGGACTGATTTGAGAGCTACTCAATCTTCTGATGTGGTCTTCAGTCTGAAACATCTTTCTGTCCTTGGAGGTGATTGAAGTAAAACATCAGATTCTTTGGAGCAGCTTGTCAGTGGTGTATGATTTTGCCTGTATGCTGATGATGTCACTCAGTCAGAAGAAAGGAACTGTGGTGATGTGCAGAGATGCTGAAATTTTAAGCCTGTCTCTGGGTCATGTGTAGGCTGCATTTTGAACTATCCCTTACTATCACTCTGTCTATAGTTCTTCCAAAGGAAAATAATGGCCAGGAGTAACAAGCTTGGTCAGAGTTGCCAGATGCCAGCCTACAAAGCTTAGATTCAAACAGTTCTGTGTTCTGCTTGAGTTCTTATCTGACTAATAACAGAAAACATGAAAAATAATGCTGCAATAGCTATCAATGAAGTCATTAGACAGAAAGTCTGATTTTAATGTCCATGTGAGGCATTTTATGTTTGCAAAGAAAACCACCCCAGGAATGGGTGGGTTTTACCTAAAAAGGGTAGATAATTGCAGAACAAGGAGGAATGGACTAAAGCTTAAAGGAGGGAAGGTTTAGATTGGATATTAGGAGGAAGCTCTTTACGGAGAGAGTGGTGAGGTGCTGGAACAGGCTGCCCAGAGAGGTGGTGGATGCCCCATCCCTGGAGGTGTTCAAGGCCAGGTTGGATGGGAGGACCCTGGGCAACCTTGTGTAGATCCAGGCCTGGAGGTTGGTGGCCCTGCCTGTGGCAGGGGGGTTGGAACTCTGTGATCCTTGGGGTCCCTTCCAACCCTGACCATGCTCTGATTCTGTGATTCTATGAATGTGCAGGTGTCCTCAGTCTGCAGCTATTTGATAAGCTACTAGCTAAGCAGTATGGAATGAGACATGGGTTTTAGCAGCAAAGTTTTTCTTTTCAGACCAGGGTCACAGCCATGCATTGTAGCTGCTAGTTATACCCTTCCAGAAGCTGCAGCAAAAGGACCTTGCTTGGCATGCTGAGTAAAGAGAGAAGAAAATTATCTAAGTCTTAGGGTGTCCCCAAAGTAAGCAGGAGCAGTTCAGTGAAGAATGTCCAGGCCTAGTAATTAAAACCAATGGGTCTGGGTAGTCTTGTTATTTCCGTTCTGAGATCAATGAAAGAGGCTGGCTTGGCCAGTTGTGTTTTTTATCCATGGCTCTGCTCAGGGTGGCCACTTCATGGTTTCCTCCCAGGTATTTGCCTAAGAGCTGGGAGCAAGCAGCTCATTCCCTGTGTGTTAGCCAAGGAGTGTTTGGTGGTAGGCTGACACGATTTTTGTTTGATGACACAAAACTCCACAGGCAGCACCAGCTTAAGGAATGTTCCCTTTCCATCTCGCCTCCCCACAGCCGTTCTCTGCAGTGATGCAGCTGTTCCACAGGGCAGTGCAGTAAACGAAGCCAGGGAGCTGATGTAGCTTTATTCCAAGTCTCCTTCAGCTTTCTTTTTTTCTGTACAAATTTTTAGAGAGCAGTGCAGCTCTAGAGACTGCTGTCAGCAGGAGCCAGTGCCTGGAATACACAGGCAGGAACTATGTAAGCCTGAAGTGGTTCCACGTGCTTCAAGCCACAAGCTGAGAAGTTAGTCCTTTTTGTTTTCCTCTTGGGCCCAGGAAGGTTTTGTGCCATCTATATTAATTTCTGTCTCTTTCAGCCAAAAAAAAAGGTACTTTTTCTGATGTTGAGACTGCTCTAGAAGGCTAAAATATCAACTTCATTTTGTAAAATGGCAATTACAGTCACTGTTAAATGCTAGGGGATCTCCGCTCCAAGTGTGTCAGCGAATGTTTTACTTGTGTCCCAGAAGAGGCTTCCTAAAAAAGCACAGAGTTGGGAGGTGCCTTTCATTGTTCATTTTACAGAATCACAAGGTTGGAAAAGACCTTTAATATAGTCAAATCCAATCATTCCCATCCTATGCTAAACCATATCCCTAAGTACCTCATCTACCCTTCTTTTAAACACATCCAGGGCTGGTGACTCAACCCCCTCCCTGGGCAGCCTGTTCCGGGCCCTGACAACTCTTTCAGTGAATAATATTTTGCTAACATCTAATCTGACCCTGCCCTGGCACAGCTTTGTGCCATTCCCCCTTGTCCTATCTCCTGTCACCTGGCTGAAGAGACCATCACCCACCTCTCCACAACCTCCCTTCAGGTAGTTGTAGGTGGTGATAAGGTCTCCCCTCAGCCTCCTCTTCTCCAGGCTAAACAGCCCCAGCTCCCTCAGCCGCTCCTCATACGATTTTCCCTCCAGGCCCTTCACCACCTGGTTGCCCTTCTCTGGACTCACTTGAGGACCTCAATGTCCTTCTTATGGTGAGGAGCCCAGATTTGACCCATCTGTTTGGATTAATTGCAATACATATATATATATATATAATACTTACATATTTATAATATACACTATTTGTTGCATGTAGTGCACTGTGTATACAGGTGATTGAACAAGGGTTAGGAAATACATTTTCTGAAGAAAAGAAAAAAGGAACTGAAGCCTAGAAATTTACCACATCACCTGAGACATATTTAGTATGCCTGAGAAAGCAGAGTGAAATATTGGGCAGTGGTTTCCTGGCGGATTTGTTTTACAGGAAATTAGATTTGCAAATGCCATTTAAAAACCTTAATCAGTTGTACATGGTGCCTGTGGATGATAGGATGTGGAGAAAAGCATGGATTATTACTGCTCTGTGACTTTCCTTTAAGATGTGTGAGTGTGGTGTATTCCCTGTCTTTGCTGGTTTTGGAGATGGTGTCCCTTTGAACGTCTTCCTCTCCAGCCACAGAGAAACAGAAACCAAGGGATCGGTTCTTTCCAAGTGGGATCTCCATCTGCTCAGAGCCTATCAGTGATAAAGAGCATCTTGCCAAGCATCCTTCACCAGGTTCTAGGACTGCAGATGCTGGGACAATTTGTTGTGTCTCATCATGATCCAGTAAAGCCATGGCCATACCTCAGTGGGGTACTGTTGGGTACCTGCTTTGCATTACTGGGTTAATGGAGTATTGTCCCCAAAAGCCAGACAGTGTTTGCTTGCTATGAGTAAGTGTTTCCTCCACTCCCCTCCCTGGGGAGACCTTGTGGGCTGTTCTTTCAATAGTGAGGTATTCTCTCAGTACTGCGGCTGAGTTGTCTCCTTCACGCTATGGTCACATCATGGGAGCTGTGGGCTTGTCCTCCTATTTTGTGGTGAGATGTAAAGTATACAGTAGCCAGAAACTGCTGCTGGCCATACACAGAGATCAAACTCTAAAATTGCTGTGATTTCCTCTCGCCCACCTGTGAGCTTCCTCTGATTGGCATAACTCAGATTCTTAAGGGATCATCATGGCTGAAACAACTCCTTGTGGTGTGATGCCGGTAATTTGATGAAGTAGTGGCGAGTACAGGTATGTTTGACTGGTCAGAGCTAGGTGACTGCAGCTTTCAAAGCCAAAGGAAGTGTGGCTGCTGTTCTGGCAGCAGCTGCAGCATACTGCTTCCTGTCCTACTCACCTCTTCCTTCCCTTAAGGAAGATGCAACCTGGTTACAAGACTAGGAAGCTGCTTCAAGGGGGAATTTTCTTACAGTATTTTTGGTGGATAGTTATTGGAGGGTTTTTTGGTGGTTTGATTTTTAATGCCACTGAGTTAAAGAAGTATGCTGTTAACTCAAGATGACCTGCAGCAGCTGCAGAACTGCAGAAGGATTTAGCATACTTTCCTGCTGGCCTTTAATCGTGCTCTGAGTAGGCCACTTTCAAGAGTTTTCATCTGTTGAGGAAAAACACAGCCCCCCATTGCTGCTTGTCACCTGCTGGCTAATCGAGCTTTTTGTAGATCGCTTGAGTGAAGCTTCCTAGTAGACCTGGGAGTGCTGTCCCAGGGTGTTTGAGGGGTCTGCCAGTCTCCAGTTGGTCACTGAAAGCTGTCACAGAATCACAGAATCACTAGGTTGTAAAAGACCTTTAAGATCATCAAATCCAACCATACCTGTCTTCTACTAAACTATATATCTAAGTACCTCATCTACCCGTCTTTTAAACACATACAGGGATGGTGACTCAACCCACCTCCCTGTGCAGCCTGTTCCACATCCCAAAAACTCTTTCAGTGAAGATTTTTTTCCCTAACATCTGATCTGAACCTGCCCTGGCACAGCTTTGTGCCATTTCCCCTTGTCCTATCTCCTGTCAGCTGCCCCAGTGGCACTGGGGAATCTCATCTCGTCTCACTTTTCTCCCCTCATTCATCACCCTTGGCTTCTTTGGCACCTTGCCAAGCATCAAGAGTTTGCACTTTAAAAAGGTGGTTCTTTTGTGGCCTAAGGCCTAGTCTGACCCAGCAGCCACGTTGTGACGATGCGAGTTGGTCTGGAAGTTGTCATGATGTTAGCATTTTCGGGAACTCTAACCTGGTTTTTCCTGATAGAAATTGAGATGTGCCAGCACAGCTAACACCATGGACTTTGGCAGTGTAAACAAGGCCTCCTCTTACTCGAGGAGACCTTGCTGAAGGCTCCGTTGCCATGGCTAACAAAGCCTTCGCTGGAGATGGCAGGTACGAACTTCTTTTCACTGTGAGGCTGCCAGGTGTCAGCGTGGTGTTCTCTGGGGCAGAGAGCTACGGCAGGTGTTAACTGAAGATTTGAGTCAGTCAAGCAATAAATGCCTCAGACAGTGGTGTGCTGTGAGCAGCATCTGTAAGGGCGGGCGGTGAACAGATTGCGTGCTGAGGGTTAGCATGCACAGGCATTGAGACCTCACTGAGCGCTTCGCGAGGTGTTTCTTCTCTCAGTCATAACTTTCAGCAAGATGAGATTGCATATGCTTTTCCTTATTGTCCATCAAGTTGGATAGGCTCCCAGAAGAATTGTTGCCATGAGGCACTGGTTTGGTGTATTCTGTTCCTGTTTGAGTAGCTGCATGCTGTTAGGGATGTACTGGATATCCAGGTCAAGGGGGAAACTTTGCAGCTTTCTGTGCAGAGTTTGTGGGTGTTTGTTAATAATAAATGCTGCGTACCCTGTGCTTCAAGCAGCCAGCCAGTTTGAGCCAGGCTTGGCTGCTCAGCCTATGTGGGCTCCTTCTCTGTAGGTGGTATTGCCATGCATGGTTGGTAAATCCATTTTTAGACAGTCATGAACTTTTATCTACAAGAGCTCTATAGCTTACATGTAAGGCTTGAGCTTTTTCTTTATTGTATATTGCTGGTGATGTGGGACTGTATTGACTATTTAAAGAGCAAACAATGCAAACAACCTGAATGGTCAATCTGACCATGGTCAGTCTTGGTTCAGAGCAGTGGTTTCAGAAGGGCCTTGCTTCTGCAAGGAGCTCTCTTTCGCAGATAGAGCTATGGTAGATGAGGTGAGCAGTCTTCTGCCACCCCGCAAAGGCTCCCTCTCCAGACACAGGTTTGGAGAATTCAAAGGATAAAGTTCTGCAATGTTTACATACCTTAGGTGTCTTGGTACCTCCAGGAGCATGTATTTCATGTACATCATTGTTGGATTCCTTTCTGTCATCAAGTGCCACTTTTCTACCATTCCTTAAGACAACTCAGACCTCTTAATTTTTAGATTCTACCAAACCCATTTTCATTGGCCTGGAGTTCTCTTCTCCTCCTGGTCCTTTTTGTTTTCTTGCCTCTAGATCTAGAGGATCTAGATACTGGAAGTGCTTGCCTTGCAGAGGAGAGAACTAAGAACCATAGCCTTTCTGTGCAATTTCTGAATCTGCAGAGATCTGGTTATATGAATCCCTACATTTTTTGTTCCTATCACCAGATCCTCCATTTTTTACTAGAGGACTCCAGAGATTTAGGTTTCTTACATCAGGTTTTACTTCGTACAGTCTTCTGAACTGTGATACAGGGATTCTCCCTTGCCATGCAAGATAGATGATCTTCTGCAGGGCAGTGAATGACAGCAGGAGCCACATGCATGCATGGTTTTTGCAGCAATCAGGTAGAATTTTTCTAAATGGGGAGTTGGCTTGGTGGTGTGGGACACAAGTTTCCAATAAGCAACCAGTACCTTACCTGGGAAGAGGGCAGAGAGCCCAGGCTGAGCCAGCATCGTATCTGTGCATCTGCAGAGTAAATCAGTTGTAGGGGATGTGTCCCTGCTCTTGATCGGAACAGCAGGTTCATCTCTGATTTGATTGGGACAGGAGAGACCACAGGAGTGGGTGGCAGGTTGCATGGCGGCCGTTCCCTGCGTAGAGAAGTAACTCCTTATTAATAGATGGGTAAGCTACGTGCTTGGCTTTTCAGGAGTCATTGCAGGTGTCTAGAATGACCTAGGCACCTCTTTGAATGTGAGAGGGAAAGCAGCTATGTCTCCCAGAGTTAAAGCCCTCCTAGGGAACTTGCTGTAGCTAGAATGTTGTTCCTATCCTTTGCAGACCTGCCAAAAGTTACCTGTGCCACCAATACTGTTTCACAGTGAGGTTTTTGGGAGTTGCTTGTGACTCTGGGCACAGCCCTTGTGCAGCGTTACTGCGTTATCACTTGGATTGCGGCAGCGTATTGTGCATACATCTTTTACATAGGTGGGAGAACCTGACTGATAACACTTTTACAGCTCAAGTGTTGTGAATGTAAGTTGATTTATAAACCAAAACTGTTAATATTGAATTGGGGAGAAAAGAAAATTAATGAGGCCATCATGGGTAACAAACGTATCATGGTGGTTTGGGGTTTTGGGGTGTTTTTTTTCAATTAATTCACTGCCCAATGAAAATGTAGCACATTCTTTGCCACATAACTGTGAAGTCCTCAACTTTCAGCTAGTAAACGTGCAGGATGGTATGGTGCCTCTTGGTGTGATGCTGTGGTGGTGTGGGGCAGGCGGCCGTGGGTGTTGAGGCAGGGAGCTAGTTAAACTGGCTGTGGTGAGATTGTGGCATCGACCTGCAGTAGGCAGACTGGAGTTGTGGCTAGTCATTACAAACAATTGCCTTTTTAATGATCACAGGTCGCATCCTCTGGCAAGGGCTCTTTAATAACGTCATTCGTGTGGTGGTTCTGGGATTACTCCGCAGCCTTTCCTACCACTGAGCCCTATGGTGCCCAAACAGAGAGTTGGTTCTTCCACACCAACTTGCAGAAGAACTTTTTCACAGTGAGGGTGACAGAGCACTGGGACAGGCTGCCCAGGGAGGTGGTGGAGTCTCCTTCTCTGGAGATATTCAAGACTCATCTGGACGCCTGTCTGTGCAATATGAGCTAGGGAGCTGCTTTGGCAGGGAGGTTGGACCCGATGATCTCTTGAGGTCCCTTCCAACCCCTACGATTCTGTGGTTCTGTGATTCTGTGATAACTTCTTACTAATAGGTAAAGAGTAAGGCTGGCTTGTATTAGGATTGTTCTCTTATCTGGGTTGTAGGGGGTCTGAGTAAGATTATTTTGCCTTTTCTCACCCTCCCACCGTTTTTATCTTCAATAAATAGCCTGTGGATGGGGGTGCATCGGAAAAGTCACTTATCAGAGGCCAGGCAGCCTCCTTATTTTAGCAAAGCAGCCAGACAAGAAGGAAATCTGCCCAGACGCAGGGGCTGAGAGATGATTGTGCAACCAAAGACTGACTGCTTCACAGAATCCTGCACTTGAAGGCAGCTGATTTAATCTGTCATTAGTGAAGTTTTAAATGGACTGGGGCTTTAATCTTTGTTTTGCTTTTCCTAGTGGGGGTTTGGCTGTCAGCTCGAATTGCCAACACCGCCCTGGAAGAAGAAAAGCTCTATTACAGCAGCAGAAAACTTTGTTACTTAAATTAGCTGAACCAGTCTTGCATGAACTTACTGTAGCTGTAACCTTGGCGTGCGCCCCACTCACCTTTCTGTTTTGGGAATCTGTTCAAAATACTGGTTTATTCTGTTCCGAAATAGGTACTTAATAATATACAGGTGTTGCTCTGGTAACATTTGGAAATCAATAGCTGCAGTTGGTGACATTTCTCCAGGGCATATGGCTATCCTGATTGGCTTGCTTCAGGATGGAAAATTCTGCTTGGTGTCTTGGCTGGTGTCACAAGCTGGAAACTTTGACCTTTTTTTTTTCTTCAAATACAAAAAGTATTTAGCTCTTATTATATTGTTGGGGGGTTTTTTGTTGGTTTTGGGGGTTTTTTTTAGTGCTCTGTTACAACTGGATATGAGTCAGTGCTGTCCTTTGCTCCACATATGCAGACAGTTTCTGTATTATTGCTTGCACTAGAAAGGGGGTCAATTTGAAGACAGTGGAAATCAACCAGTTTTTATCAGTTTCGTGGATAGTTCTCAGGGCCCTGTTCAGATTCGGGAGAGATGTTAAAGCAGTACAAAGATTTCATCAGTGCTCCAGCAAGTGCAGTGGAGAATCTCCTCTCAATGCTGTTTTACAGTATCCAGGGATCAAAAAAAAAGAAGGGGGTAGGGTGGGAGAGAAGAAGCTGTTTCTGTCTTCAGAGGGTTAAATTGTCAGAGAAGGATGGAAAGGTTTCAGGTGTTACCAGCTACCAGCTGGAGACTGGTAGACCCGAGCTGCTGCCCACAGGCAGTCTTTGTGCAGGTGTGGTAGTACCAAGCTGAATCCTGTTCCCTGACCTTTCTTCCCTAAACGGTGCTAATTTTCAGTTAGCTAATTGCAGTACCTGTCCTGATGCAAGGGAGGGGTGAAGATAGCTAGGATGGTGCGATCGCATACGTAGAGACAAATGTGGATGAGAGAGGATAAGAGAGAAAGGAGAAGAAATACAGAGTGTAACGTAGGGAAAGAGGAATAAAGAGCAGAAAAAAGGGAAACACTGGAGGCAAAAAGTCATAGTAAAACTTTCTTATGGGAGAGTGTAGCAGAGGAGAGCAGAGTCAAGAAAGAAAAGAAAATACTCTGAGGAAGGGAAGAACGTGGTTGGATGTTTCATGACAAAATAGTTCAGTGGAAAGCTAACGCCGCGCTGGGTGGACTATACGTGATAATGTGTGTGTCATGGTATTACAGTAAATCTTTGAGATAAGAGTTATAATGTTTCTCTAAACTGGGCACCTCGGGGCAGTTTTGCTTCTTATCAGCATTATCTCTTCTCCTTGCAGTTTAGCTGGTGTTTCACATCTCATTTCTGTATAGAAAAAGAGAATTATTATCCCTAGTTAAAAGTTACACAAGAAGATAGTAGCTTCAGCCTGTCAGTTCAGGATAAAATCTTGGGATTTGCCAAATCTATGTTCAGTTTCTTTCTGCAATGAAGACTTCTAATGCTGTTCTTTGTACTGCTGCAGCAGTGAGAAGTCCCCAGCAAGAGCTAGGGCACCTGCAGAGGGTTACCCCCAGCCACAGCCAAACACCCACCCTGCCCCCCAGCTTTGCACTCCCCTCTTCTGCAGGATGGGAGGAGAATAGAAGGAAGGCAAAAAGACCCATGGATTGAGAGAATGACAGTTTCAGAAGTAAAGCAAAAGCTGCTGAAGCAGCACAATACATGATTTTTTGAAGTTCAGACAGTGAGCGGGTTAAAAAACTGGAGTCAAAAGTCAAGACCTAGTGATATTCAATTCCTCCTTTGTTGTGTCAGTGTTTGTCTGTGGACATGTATCCCCAATGCTCAGAACATTAGGCTTTCCTTTAGAGTAGGTTGTTGTCAGTGTTGGAGATGGTGGATTTACGTTTCTGCAGGTAGCTGTGTCAGAAGAAATTTAGTTCTCTCCAAATGCTGCAAGAGAATTAAATATTGGTAATAAAGGTAGAGCTTTATTTATTACATCCATTAAATCAAGACAGGAGAAAAAGATCATACAAAGCACTTGCACAGATTGATTCTTGGGTTATAAAACTGTTCTGTGGTCAAACTACAGTCTTCTACCACATGATCAGAAAATGCTCAGTGGTGCCAGCTGGCCTTTGGATACATGGAGGGCAAAAGGAGTCCTTTCTTATGTTAGGGTTCCTTCATTACCCTCAGGAAAATTGTGTCTTTAATCTCTTCTGCCTGCCCATTCCTTGGAGCAGATGATTCTCCAGTAAGCTGCTTTGAACTTGCCAGCTTGGTCCAGGTTGTTCTGTCTTTGCTGGCACAGTCCAGCATGGTTGTGTTAGTGGAGTCCAGCCTATTAGTCCTGAGATGCAGGCAGGTCTTGGGCAGTTTCGTGGTGCCCCATGTGACCAGTGACAGGACTGGAAACTTCAGGAGAATCTGGCCACCAGAGAGCCTGAGGATTGTGTTGCTGGCTTGGGTTTAGTCCCAGCATCATGCTTGATCTACTCCTGTGAAACTAGGATATTTGGAGCCAAATTTTCTCTGTAAACTAATTTCATCTGAGGTACTACAGCCAGCCAAGAGTAAGTTCAGGGAGTTGGGTGGAATTCAAACCATCTGAAATCAGGAGTACAATGGCATCAGAGCCTGATGACTCAGGCCTTTTCTCTGGTGTGTGTTTGCCTTAGAAGTAATTGGAAGTTGGATCTTCCTCCTGTATATAATCTCTTCATAACAGAGACATGTGAGTCCTCTCCTTTCCTTGGGAAGATACTGCATTTTCCTGCAGTGGAGGATTGAGTTCATTGAGGTCTTGGTACATGTTTTCCTTGGTTTTTACTGAGTGTAGTCAATAACCAATGGACTTTAGATGCTTATTACTTGTTAGCCACAAGAAGAAACAGGGAGGAAAACAGCTGATTTCTAAAAAGGAACAGAATTTTCCTGGAACAATTCAAATAGCTTTTTATAGCTTTTTTCTGTTTTAGGAAGTGTTGGCAGCAGGTGGAGGGAGGTGATCTTTCCCTGCTTGTTGGCAGAGGTGAGGCCGTATCTGTGGTGCTGTGTGCTGTTCTGGGCTCCCCGGTGTGAGAGAGACAGGGGCTTAGTGGAGTGAGTCCAGCACAGGTCCACAAAGGTGATGAAGGTTCCAGAGGAGAGGCTGAGAGAGCTGGGAGTGTTCAGCCAGGAGAAGAGAAGGTTCAGGAAAGCCCAACAATGTGTGTAAATACCTGATGGGAGGGAGTGAAGAACAGGGATCTGGAGCCTTCTCAGTAGTGCCCAGTGACAGGACAAGAGGCAGCAGGCACATGAAAGTCATTCTGAAGATCAGAAAAGACTTTTTCACCATGAGGATGGTCAAACACTAACACAGGTTGCCCAGAGAGGTTGTGGAGTCCCCATCCTTGGAGACAGTCAACACCTAGCCGGACACATCAGCAGCTGGCTCTGTATACCTGCTTGAGCAGGGCTGTTGGGGAAGATGACCTCCTAAGTCTCTTCCAACCTCAACCATTCCCTGATTTGGTGACCCCTGCAGTGAGCACAAGACATGCAACATCACACCTTACATTTCCTGAGTGGCTGGAACACACATCATGCTTGCTGCAGACCCTCTCTCACCCCCAAGCCCTGGGTATGGCTGGTTGGCCTGGCTCATGCCTGGCCCGTGGCTTGAACAAGGTGTGTTTATAGCACAGGGGAAGAAGGGTCTTGAGCCTTGCCCTCATCACTTAAGGGCAGCAGCCCATTCCATTAGCATCCTTGAAACATTGGTGCTTGTTCACCCTTTTTCAGGAGCTATGGATTGGCTTTTGAAGGAAGACCATGTCAGGAAAGAGCAAATTGTGTTTCATTTTTAGTAGAGCTATGGTCACTTCAAATCAGAATGGAGTTCAGGCATGGAAGCTTATGTCAGCCCTATTCAAGAGACCACATTTCCACAGACACGTTGCCTTGTCTCCAGCTGAAAATAAAGAAGAGAATGCAGACTCTTGCCAGCTTTCTTTTATGGTGTCTGTTCTGTCTGGTAAGATGTTGAGTGCTTCCTGGCAATTGCTGACTGTGTTTAGCTCTCGTTGGCTTCACTGTGAAGCAGTTGCTGATACATACCAGTGTTTTTAAACATGCTTCGTGTCTCACTTCAAGTATCTGGTCCAATGGACAGCCAAGAAGGGTGTTACTGGAAGTTGATCTACTTTTGGGAAACTTGAGTAAATCCCCAAATCCCTCCTTGGGTTGACTGATGTATATGTTCCTTCTTTTGTGTTTCAGAAACTATAAAGCACTTAAATAGCAGCGCCCTGTGATGTGACCCCCACCCCTTTTGTCATGCAGTTCTGAAGCCTGGGTATATTTTATGGAGCGCATTGAAATCCTCTAATGAGAGCAACCATCATTTGCCCTGTCCTTCTGCGCAGACTGGCTTGCTGGATATGGGTTACATGTCTGCTGCTCTCCCAGTCTGTGAAATTCTACATTGAAAGGGAAATGGCAGTGCCCAAACCCTTTGCTGCCTCTGGTTTTTATTTTTAAGATGTATTAACTTGCTCTCCTGACCACAGATGCACAAAGAATGCTCGTAATGTTTGATCATTTTATTGCTTTGCCATTTCTCTTTCTTGCTCTCTCTGTGCTACAAACTGACTTCTAAGATGAACTGTGTCCCAGAAAGTTACAGAGCAATCATTTTATCATTCAGGTTCTCTGGGAACAGGATTTCCAAGGGGAAAAAAAATATGATCATCACCCAGTATATCATGATAAACCGGTACCCAGTGAAGGAACGTCCATATTTGTCACATTTAAAAGACAAATAATATTATGTGTCTCTCTTTCCTACCTTTTTAGCATTCCCTTTTAACAGGTGGATTTTAAATGCTGACGGTACCTACCAGCCATGCAGGCAATATAGTGTGGCAAACATGGCATAGCTTTATATAAGGTTATTTATATGGTCCCCCTTGCACCTGTCCTGGGAAATAGCATCATGTGCCTCCAACCAGAGAACCCTCTCTAGAAATCACATGTAAATCTCATACTGGGAAATTTGTGCCAACAAAGGGCATCTTTGGAAGCAATACCTCTTGCCATGAAGTGACTTCTGTCTGCCTGTGTACCAAGAGACATCTGAAACCAAAGAAGGAGAATCATTACTGTTTGGGTTTGGAATTGTTCGAATTGTGAAATATACTTGAAATGGAAAGTGTGTTTGTTCACATCCACATTTCTACCCTGTTCATAGGAGCTGAGCAGATTCTTCACTGGCTGTATTTTCTAATTTTTGAGGAAAATAACACCCCAGCTGATTTTTTTTGTCCTTGGGTGGCTCATGTTCTTCTTTATGTTTCTTCTCATTTTTTTTTATACCTTTTACCTGAAAAACCCTCAAAACTTCTATACTTCTCTGAAGTTAAAAGAACTGTGTCTAGTTTAAACTAAGGGGTTTTTTTAATAGTGCTTCTTATTATTTGAATGGTGGTCATACTTCAAGGATCCAGTTCTTCTTAGCCTTTCTGCACCGTAAAGAAGTTGATAATGGTTCAAGTGCTGAATGAGCCAATAGGCAGGTTTAATATTACTGTGAATTAGTGCTTCCTTCCTGATTTGTGTAGTGTAACTGAAATGGGGAACTGATGATGGTAAAGGCATCTGAATAAGGGAGACCCTGTCTAGCCTTTGATGGTTAGAGAAGTGTTGGCCTCATCCCATTTTTACCCAAGAGCAAGATTCAGTGCTTGCTGTGACTTCTTGCTGAGTCTTCCTAAAGAATTGAATTTTTATTACGTTTTGGTTTAATTTTCTTATTAAAATAATAGCTCTGTCTCTCGCATCACTTCAAGGGCTCTTCTCGATTATAGGGTAAATGACCCGTTGATCTCCTCCTGATTGTTCAAATTACCCAACAGCCAAGTCAGATGACTCTGTGCTTAACGAACATTATCATTCAAGGAACCCAGGTGGATGGTCTGCGGCAGCCCGAGCCAGCACGGCTACAGGCTGCTGCCATCCTGCCTGTTCCACCCTTCCTTTCCTTTCTCTCGGAGTCCTAGCTTTTCCCTCACACTCCCTTGCTCACCTGACCCTGCCTTGTGTGATGGCAGAGTAAGAGTAAAGCCGTTTGCTTTGGAAAGTAGCTCGTTTCTCTGCTGGCTTCGTGCACTGAGGTAGCTCAGATGAGCACTGGAGTCAGTGCATGACAAAGTCAAATCAGGGTGGGAAGGAAAGGATGACCAAGGCCCCTCATGAAACCACAGCTTAATGTAGACCTAAATTGGACAGAACTTCATGAAAATTATCTCAGAATTGAAAAACTGGGCCAGAGGTCTTTGAAGGCTGAATTGTGGAGAGTATGGCTTTGGTGTCGTCTAAGAAATGTAGCATGTCAGAAAGCTCTGCCACATGCAAGATGCAAGACTGTGTGTGCTTAGGTGTCCCCCAGTGACTGGGCTGTGAGACCCAGGGAACAGGCAGAGTACCCACAGAAGCCCCAAACATGCAGGATGCTGCTACGATGTTACTCTCCCAAAGCAGAGAGGAGGAACATATCTGGGGAAATAGGGGCTGAGAAGGTCCCTATTTCCAAAGGCACTTGCATTTCCAAAGGCACTTGTAAAGTCTGATCTTGAGAAGCATTGAGCATGATCTAGCCCTGCACCTCGCAGCCTGTCTTCCTTCTTTTCTTTAAAAAGTGGGAGGAGATGTAGGCTTAGGCTAGTGCAGAAGCCTGTCACTGGCGTGGACTGAACATCACTTGCAATGCTAATACCAACTACTTGGATTATCACAGCAAAAATAATGGAGCCAGATGAGATCTAACAGTATATGCTTAGCAGCTTGTGTGGGAAAGGATCTTGGAGCACTGGCTTTACTCTTTGGAGCCACCTTTTTGAGGTGGTTCACTGTCATGACATTGATGTTGCTGTTTGGATGGAACTTGGCCAAGGTACAAGTTCTTGTGAAGTTCTTGTGACGTTCTTAGGTGTACAGAGAGCTTTTGGTTGCATTTGAGGTTGTGTCTATTTAGCCTGTCCACTTAGCAGCTGAAACTCAAAACTACAGCAGGAAGAATCTGAGCTATGTTGTTTGGGTGTTGGGTTTTGTTTGTGAGGTGGTTTTTTTTCCCCTTGTAATCATAAGGGAATTATTCTGATAATGGATGCAGTTGGTTTGGAGTTTGGAGCATGAGTGTGAAGGAAAGGATGGTCTGGTCTTGAAGTGCTGGCTTTCTCAGATAGTTTTTTAATGTCTTGGAAAAACAATTAACATGTGAATCATCACTTCTGGCTGCCTTTGGATGAACTAAAAATTACAGTGACTGGAAGCACGTCTTGACAAAGTTGGTAAGAAGAAAATATTGGGATATATCCTTGGTAGATGTATCACCTGTGCTACCTGAGCTGGTAGAAGCAGCAAGATTAGTAAGATAAGCAAGTAGCTTTAGATTTAAAAAAATAAAATAGCTTTTGTACTTTGCAAGCCTGCAGCTGAAGGAAGCTGTACAATAATGCTCTGTAGTTCTGTGTGATAATGTTAACCTATTAAAGCTCTGTAAGTACTGTGTTTGGGGTGAGGTGAATTCGTCAGTTGTGCCAAATGTTTATATGTTTGCCAGGATACTGCCTGACAGACTGCTGATGCTCTGGCTCTGTAGATGATGGAGAAGGAAGGGTAAAACTGTTAACTCAGTCACCGTCAGGTCCTCTGATTTTGCACGTGAGAAACCTCACCGAATGGGTGAAGAAGTGCATGCTCATGGCCACCTTTGGGTTTAGAGCTTTCAGTGATTTTCTTCTGAAAGTCTGCAGTGTTTATCCACTTCAGTCACAGGTGCAGCTCCAGGCACTTGGTGCCTCTTCTCTATTTGAGGTATCTTCTGCTGTACATAGAGACTTCTTCAGGCTGAAACTGCTGCTTTCCTTCTACAGCAGTCGTCTCTCTCCTTACTCATCATGGTCATTTTAGCTCCTTTAACAGCAGCTTTAAAGCATGAATACATTACTGTGTCCTCCATGTTGTTGGGGCCATCTAATTTGTATTAAACATTTGTCTTCTCTTTCTAAGTGCCATTTGGTTGTTTTAAATCCATCTCCACTGCTCTCTCAGCACCACTAAAAATCTTGGATGTGCCTTTTGTCTTTCAGATCTCGCTGCTGATTGGATTCATCAGTGTAAATAGTTCTCCATGGGTGGATTACAGTGCATTCAGCTACTTTCAGATTGTCACCATGTGCGACTTGGTTATGATCCTGTTCTTCTACATTATCCACATTTTCAGAATCTACAGGAAGCTCACTTGTGTTAGCTGGCCCCTTGCGGTAAGCCTGGCAGATGGTCTCAGTCCCTGGCCTCTCTTGTGGGTTGATGTCTCAATTACTTGGTCCATTTTCTTGTGCCATCATGCAGTGAGAGGCTGTCTTTCACTTAATGCTTTCTTTGCCTTGTTTACAAATCCTCTTGTTGCTTTTGTTACAAGTATTCAGTGCTGGTGCTCTAGTTGTAAGGTTTTTTACCTGATTTGGATCGAATCCTGCCCTCCTTCACACAGATATAAATCCACATTTGCTTCAAGGAAGGCAATAGAGAGACAACTGAAAAGAAGCTACTGATTATCAAGCCTTCAGCAGACAGGTCCTAGCTAAGGTCATTTATAGCAGCTAAGGGACTGCTGAAGTACCAAGTCATAGCACTGTAATTCATGTACTATGTCCTGTCCCAAAATAATGTCTATGGGTGCTATTTAAGTCAAACGTGTCTCTTTTTGGTATGGTTTTGGGTAACAAACAATAGCAAGAAAAACAAGCCTCAGCCTGATTGCCACAGCCTGGTCATTCCTGGGGTATCCTAGAGGATGGTGCTGCCTCGTTCCTGTATTTTCCCTGCACATCTATCTCAGAGGACTAACAAGCAGCACAGAAAATGTGTGACCTGAACTTTCTCAGTAGCTTTGGGTCAGAATTTGGTTAACAGAAGTGTCCTGCATCCTAGTATGGGATGGCAGATTGTATTAACTGCTTAGAACATGTGTCCTCTGTGCATAGTGGCCCATTAGTTCCACAGAGGAAGGACTGAAGGGGTGGGGAAACGCAACTGGAGAGATACAGAGGGGTTTTGAAATCCGAGAAGTGGTTGGTTGGTGTTTAGTTGAAGCCATGTAAGCAGTTTCCAGGTCTAAGGTAATGCTTTGTCAATCCATCCTTCTCACTAAAGTGAAAAAATGAATTTTCTTTGTCTTTTTATCTGAAGAATACAGTTAAACTTGTGCCCCAGTTTATTTTTTTAAATGTGTACCACCACTATCTGTCTCTAGAAAGAGCTTCTTTGTCTAGAGGTAACACAGATGCAGGGATGGACATGAGGTAATCACTGACAGCTTTGCAGAGCAGCATTTAGCCCATGCATGCATTTAGCCCATTTAAGGCTACGAAGATGATTAGGGGCCTGGAACATCTCCCGTATGAGGACAGGCTGAGTGAACTGGGACTGTTTAGTCTGGAGAAAAGAAGACTTAGGGGGGACCTAATTAGTGTTTATAAATATCTTAGACATGGGATGCAGGGGGAATTGGCCAGCCCCTTTTCAGTGGTCTGTGGGGACAGGACAAGGGGCAATGGCTGTAAACTGGAGCACAGGAAGTTCCGCACCAACATGCGGAAAAACTTTTTCCCAGTGAGGGTGACAGAGCCCTGGGACAGGCTGCCCAGGGAGGTGGTGGAGTCTCCTTCTCTGGAGATATTCAAGACCCGTCTGGACGCCTGTCTGTGCAATATGAGCTGGGGAGCTGCTTTGGCAGGGGGGCTGGACCCGATGATCTCTCGAGGTCCCTTCCAACCCCTACGATACTGTGATTCTGTGATTGCCATGACAGGACCGTGCCAGTTTGACCTCTGCATAGGCTGCTTTTGGTTTTTGTTGTGTGTGTTGTCTTTCCTAAGTGTTCCATAGTCACTGGTGAGTTTGAGGCACCACAGTTTGTGGCTGCTCAGCTTCAGTCTTACATATTTAAGTATCCTTACTTAGCACAGGATAGGGAGATTTGTAAGAGACTTGGGGAAACTACAGCTAGTGATTGGCAGTTTCCTGGCAGGATCTCTATATTGCAATCAGGGATGTGTGATTTGTAGTCACCAAAGTCGCAGTGGTTCAGCACTGATGTAGCAAAAAGAAGGCACTCAAAGTGCCCTTCTGCAGAGAAATTAGGAAAGTAAGTTACAGTTCCAGAGCCTACTTTATGGTGGAGGTCCTCCTCAGCTGTTTGTAAACACCTGAGCAGAGGGAAACCAGTGTGGTCCGATAAGCTATTTCTCTTTTGGGACTTCCTTTTGGGACTATACTCCAGTTTGGTTAGAGAAAGAGTCTCTCCTGCCCCTCATATGTGGCATTTGTCTGGCTCATGCTGGTAGTGCAGTGGAGAAAAGGGTAAGCAGGTACCCTCTTGCCCACCCCACCACACAGAAGAAACAACCCACGTTCAGTTTGCAAACACACGTATTGGTTGTCATGACCTTTGGGAGGATGCAAAACATCAATACACAGACAACCCCAGCTTGTAACAAGGTAAAATTGACTTCTGGATTGATCACACTAGAGAAGAGCTTAGAGGTGGTGCCTCGGTGCTCCCTCAGAACCTGTGGCACCACGTTTTGCTGCAGGACAGCTGCAGCTGCCCTTACAGGCTTCGGAGCCGGGGTGTTGGTTCTGAGTGTCAGCAAAGCTGTGCTTTTCCTGGGTTCCCTCCCTTTTCAGGTCCTGGTTGATGTAAGTTGTTAGTAAACCCAACTTAGTATCTAAGACTGTCAGAAGTAGGAGCATGTGGTTTTCCACTTACACCATTTGCTGTCTTTTATTGCTGTTTCACATGGGCTGAAGAAATATGCTTCCTTCCTCCAGAACTGTCTCCTTAAGTAAGCTACGTAGTTGAAGCAGTAAAGATGCATGCTTCACCCACAGTGATGTACCATCTTGAACTGAAAGATCGCATCTGTAGATGTAGCAAAGTAGATCTTACTCCAGTGACACTGGTAGACCTGCAGAATGGCCCTCACTCCCTTTTCAAACAGAAAGTCAGGCATGGTGGTACCAAACCCACTCCAGAAGTGTGTTTAGCTTTTTATTTTTGGCTTTTTCTTTCACTGGTGTTTTATCTTCTGGGTTTGAGCCACCTCTGCCAAACTGTTTTCATTCTGTGGCATAGTGAAATGCTTTCTTGACAAGTTTCCTTCTGATGCAGGCTGTGCTTGTCTTTCCAGGAGTTTCTTCATTATTTAATCGGTACAATTCTGCTCCTCATCGCGTCGATTGTAGCAGCGTCCAGGAGTTACAATCTGAGTGGACTTGTGGCTGGGGCGGTAAGACTGTGCTTGTTAGTCTTGACACTTGTTTAATTGCAATATATATTAAGTAAGACATTGGGCATCTATTACTTGGGATTTTATTTTCTTACAGACTTGCCTTGTTTGTTTCCTGGTTGGGTGAACTACCTCCCAGCTCATGTCAGTGACTGTTCTGTAACACAGTCCCAACAAAAAGGTTGTTGTGAGACTCCAGGCCCACCACTACAGTGGGTATTTATCCTGTTAGAGAGTTGAATGCAAAGGCTCCTGCTTTAACTCTTAGGATCTGATGTGTTTAGGGGAAGAATTAAGACAATTCAGTTTTGACAAATGGCTGTTGTAGCAGCTAGAAGTTTTGACTACCAGAAGTTTGACCTACAAGATTTTAGCCCAGTTTTTGGCTTTTGTTGCCTCCTGCTCCTGAACAGAGCCCTGTTTAAGATAGTTTCTCCTGTGCTAAAACCCCCTGGGGTCCTGGGCTGACTTACTGGGCGATAATCTCTGCCTCGTTTGGAGGGCTTTATAGAGAAACTCGTGACTTCTGAGTGTGGGCAACAGTGTTTTCATAGCAGCCGGACCTGAAACACAACTCCTCCAGAATAAAGAATGGCCCTCAGAAATTTAGTCCTGATGATGCAAACCGAATAGAAGACTTACCCAACCCCTAGGCAGGGAAAGACTTGTTTGAATGAGGCAGTAGATGAGCAGTAATCAGAGGTGTTAAAAAAGTCTTTCCTTTGTTGCAGAGTCCTAGTGAGAAGCCTAGAAGGTGAGAATGTGCTGCTGTCCAGCTTTTTCTCCCTCCTTGCATATGACACTGAGTCTATCTTTCAGTCATTGTTCTGACAAGGCAGAAGTTGCCTTTATACTACAGTAACTTTTTTTTTTTTGATGTATTGGCGGAATGGAATAAAAAAATCACTGGTTTAGTGTAGCGACCGGCAGAGAGCAACACGCAATTCAATATGAATTTTAGGTGAAGCCCTTTATTAGGTGAAATCCCACAGATTCTATACCTTTGTTACTGCAAACGTGGCAAGCTAAAAACCTGCTAATTGGTTACACACACTGTTCACACCGTATTGATTGGTTAGTAATTATAACAAGTTCTGATGAACCTATCTTATAGCAAAATATCGTTAGTTTACCTTTAATACCTAAAAGCATCCGCACACCTGCTGGTTTGAACCTCTTGTTATGGTTGGTTCCTAACATGTTCCATTACTCCCAAGTACCTTCCCATAACTGCTTCTTGGTTTAGGGTAGCCTTGTACCCCTATCAACAAGGCTGCTGTGTTTTGAGAATGTGATTATTAGGATCTTCTCAGCATGAGTAACTTCTCCTTTCTCATGGGAACAGAAGAACATTGTCAGGGCCTAAATCTTGGGAGAAGAGAGCTAGGCCGCCGGCAGGCCTGCTGTCTTCCCCGACAGTTTAGGTCTGTTAATTTGGTAAAATATGTAGCTGGATATATAAGAGCGTCCATACATTCGTGGAATATGTGTCATCTAATGTTCTTTAAGCATTTGTGGTTTGTTTGTTTTCTCATCCAGACTTTCGGGTTCCTAGCTACCATCCTTTGTGTTTTAAGCATTTGGTCATCCTACAAGGTTTCGTGCATCACGCAGTCAACAAGTAAGTGTCACGCTTAGTAACTGCCAGAATGCTTTCCAAAATGGGTATTTGTATTTTCTGCCACAGGGCAGTGACTACCTGGGAGGTTTAGTAACCTCAGGATTACTCACAAAGCAATGGTTCCATATTTTCTGTCGATACAGACCTATCGCAGCTACTGACAGCTGTCAGCTAACTACAAGAGCAAAACAACTCCTTTCCAGGGAGTAGTGCCTATATGGGTGCTTTCCCTTCTCCCTCCCCTACCCCCTGGCAAAAGAAGCTTCCTGTGTGTTCCTTAATCATGCAGATGAATTTATTTGTTGCAATGCAAGTGACGCTGTCTTCCTTTTCAAAGATGCATCTGTATGACTCCTTCACTTGCACCAGACGGCTGCCTTACAAAATAGGATACCAAAGATGAGCCTCCACTACTGAGAAGAGAACATGGATGTTTTGTTACTAGCCTGGACAGACTGTAGCTGTGGAAGATCTACTTGAATGCCTATGCAAAACAATGTTCTGAACCAAAGGGTTTTTTGCTCTCCCCCCTCTCAAGAAGTTTATAATGGAGAATCTGCTTTTTATGAGTTTTACAGAGAAAGACAACTTCTGTCACACAAGCTGGGCTGTGGTCATTTCCAGCTATTTGAAATAAGTGCTTTTAAAACTCATTTGGAGAGTCATTTGGTTCTCCTTTCAGAGGGACAGAAAAATTGCTCCTGATTTCCTCCATCTGCTTACAGAAGGGAAATCCTGCAAATTCCTACCTGACCCTTAACTTCCAAGGATGATGTGTTTAACGAAGGACCTGCTACAAATTGATTTGTGCCTGGATAAGCTGACCCACCTTTGTTATACCTCTTTTTATCAGAACAATGGACTTTTCCTAACATCAGCTCAGCCAGCATCAAAAATGATGAACTGCAACTCGAACACATCACTGCAAATGCCCCCTTCTAGCCCAAACAGCACATGATGAAATCAAGTGTTTCTCCATTAAGTTTTACAGGCTATTAACAAAGATTATTCTTTAAAACTTCCCTCTACCCAATACAGGAAAATATGTACCCAAGAATACGAATATATGTTTAATGGTTTGTGGGATCTTTTTTTTTAACCTTTCACCAATACTCATTGGTAAAATGGGTGTTTGTAAGACCTGCTCTGTAGAAAATTTCTGTGCACTTCCTATAAATTATTCTCTTTGGAGTCTGTGGGGTTTATGGAAAGCCCATTGTGAGTAGAGCAACGTCGTTCTTTCTCGGGTGTGGGTTTGTCCCTTCCTCTGCCTTCCTTGGGAATCTGCTTTTGAGGACTCTGGACAGAGCCCAGACAGGCAGAACAGTTCACTCTTGTCCAACTTGGTATTATCATGAAGTTCTATGTAGCTTCAAGGATGAGAAAATGCCTTCTTGGCTCCTCTTTCTGTCCTTTTGTGGTCCCCTTCTGGTGAGCTGGCCATTCTTTGTGGGGAGAAAGGGAAGCACAGGCCCCCTCATCCTCGGTGCTGTCCCCTTTCCTGTTTCACTGTGAAGTAGGTCTTAGAAGTTGGTCTTTTCTGTCAGGTGGCTTTGTGGTGGTGCAGCAGGTTTCTGCAAAAAGTGGAGTTCATACAGTTTTACCAGGTCTGATCTGGAGGAAAAAGAAAACGTTTTTCCTGGCCTGCTATGCATTCTTCCTGTTTGTCTGACATTCTGCATCAGTACTGCTAAGGAATTGGATGGTACTCTCTGAAAATTGAGAGCACCATCATCTTACATTGCCATTTGTCCACCCTTTATTTTTTTTCTCTCATCCTAATATATTTGTCTTTCAGTTGGTTGGGTTGGTTGGGTTTTTTTAAAGTCTTTGATAAGAGAAATTGGCTAACTGCAAAAGTGTAAAAAGTTTGACGTGAATTAAAATAACTGAGCAGATTACCCAGAAATGTAGAAATCCCCCTTCTTTTGGTGCACAATTCCTGTGATTCTTCTTGCTGTTCCTTTTCATGAGGGCCCTATTTACAGTAGCACAGAGCAGGAGACAACTTGAAAGCACAAAAGCCTGCTGTTTGCAGATGAACATACATATATTCACATTAATATAGAGGATTAGTCAAAACTGTAACAGACAGTTATAATGTTACTAATTTAATATTTACTATTTTTTATTTCTAACAATGTCATACCTTTGGCCTGCTTTTCTGCCCCATACCCTCAGATGACAGACTTTGTGTTTGATGGGAAGTGGGTCGCTTTTTTCCTTTTAACAACCTGGCCTGAGCATGCCTCAGAGGCTCTTTGGCTTAAAAGAACAGACATCCTTCTCTGTCAGCTGAGCTCAGAAATGGTTCAGGCTTCCATTCCCTGCCAGCACAGGACTGGTTCAAAGGGCATAGACCACAAGAGACTTCATTCTGGGCACCTTGAGTGAAGATACCTGCAGGACATGGTACACACATATGCCTGTGTGTATGTATCTTATTGTAACAAGGGAGCTTCATCATCAGATCCTTCCTCATGAGGCTGGTGAGGCCCTGGCACAGGCTGCCCAGAGAAGCTGTGGCTGCCCCCTCCCTGACAGTGTTCAAGACCAGGTTGGATGGGGCTTTAGGCAGCCTGGTCTAGTGGAGGGTGTTCCTGCCCATGGCAGGGGGTTGGAACTATATGGGCTTTGAGGTTCCTTGCAACACAAACCAGCCTGTGATTCTATGATCAATCCTCCAGCCAAAACTGACTTAACCACAGTTTTTTGAAACTATCACCCTGACTTTAATTTGAGCCGACATGGTAAATAGTTAAGGATACAACCTCTTCTCTTCCCCCAGAGGAAAGAAAAGTGCTCTGTTTCTGTTGGTGTCTCCTTCACCTTCTGAACTATCACTTCAGATCGACAGTGGGCATCTTCCTACAAGCTTTACCCCCTCTGAGCAGTCCTGTGGGAAACCAACGTTCAGCTGCACACAGCGTGAATACAGCTGAGACCTCAGCACTGCAGTGGCAGTGGGGAGAAGCACCTGCTAAGAACTGGGGCTGGAGCCTGAGCTTGCTCTGAAGAAAAGGCTGTTCCCACCCTCTGCTGGAATTGTGCCCTCTCTTCTGGCACTGCACTAACATCTTTTTTTCAGCCTCCCACATCATTCTGTGACTTGTCACCATATGTGGGGGGAGAAAAAACCCCACAAGAAATGGGGAATTTTCATGCAGTCTGACAACCAAAGAATTTCTGACCTATGCTCTGTGATTGTCCAAAGAATCTGTTTTGCTGCAAGAGCAGTTGTTTGTACTGGATCAGGAGAGGTAAATTGCAAGTTCCCTTTTGGTTTTTGTGACTATCGACAGGTCTAAAATATGCCTACAGCTTTTGCTGTTATGACAGTGATGGGTCCACAGACCCACCAGATGCTCTTAACACAGGATGCTTTCAGGCTGGAAAACTGACAGATCTCCTGCCAAAGGTTCCTCACTCCCCCCCAAATCCTCCCTGTGAAACCTGTGCACCCAGGAAAGCACAGGTTTTGCTGGTATCACCAGCTCTACCAGCAGTCTTTGAATGACGGCTCTGTCTGGCAGGGACTTTGGCACCTCACTACTGTAGCGCTGCCAGCAAAAGTGTTTTAACTTTCCTTCAGTGTCAACCTGGTTCTGAAAGCTCCATCTGTCTGCAACTTTGCCAAATATGAGATTCCAGCTGTTTTAAAAATAAACTATATTCACTATTTGGATGATGTAACAGCTTTGAGAATCAGATTGTTGTCTTGCTCATTTTTTTTTCCTTCCTCTGCTACAGCAGTGCCTTTCTCTCTAGGGAGTGTCAGAATACATCTTGTACCTGGAGGAGAAGAGGCAGGAGCCACAGAAAATACTGATTCTTTGCCCTTGAGTAGACTGTGCTGGTCTCTCACTATCCCACCCAAAACTTGTCCATCCTCTTCAGCTCCAAGATGAGCACAGTGTGTCCTTTGAGCCAACACAAGTAGGGTTTGAGGTTCAGCTTTACAGAATATCAAAACATAAATGTGGGAGGAGAAAATAGGTAAGTACAAACTATTTCATACTGAAAAAACCCAAAACCAAAAACCTGATGTTTGAGCTCGGGGCCTTGACCTAAGTTAGAGAGTGAATAGTGCTCTTGTAGGGTAGAAACAGGCAAGATGAAAAAGGGAAATGAAACTTCTAAAGAAAGAGGAAGGATGGCTTTCAAAAGCTGGAGGATCACAGTGTGGGATGGAAACACTGGAGGGTATGTCGCAGCTTGCACGCTTTCTCTGTTGTTCTGAAATGGTTGCACTGGGAATTGTGTGAACTATGAAAAAAATGGGTTCTTTGCTCCTAAAAGGCTTTGGGAACAAATCACTATGTGGAGTATGGCATGGATGTCAGGACAGTAGGATAATGCTAACTTAGTTTGATGGTTTTAGTGATGGAGGGGACAGAGGGGGTGTTGAGTGTGGAGCTTATTAGGACAAAAACGAGTAGGACACAATGAAGAGCAGGTGCCAACATAAGCAGAAAGCTCGTGAGGGGAGGCACTGATAGGAGTACATTCTGCACTAATAGAAATGCTGGCAGACACCAACCGTTTCTGGCTTAAAGGGTGGACATACCTGGAGTGACAGCAAGGTCTCTTTTCTGCTTGCCTGCTATGTTTGCTTCCTACCCCATGCCTGGGATTCTGTGTTCTGCTAAAGCTACAGTGGGGTGCACTAAACCTGACCCAGAGGCTGCGAAACATGGCATCAAGTTGCCACATGTTCTGCCCTGTTTAACTTCAGATTGCTCAGGGCTCCACTGTTTTAGAGGCAGCATGGAGCTACACGCTGCTGCTGAGCATGAGGGGCTGGGTGTTGGCCAGCAGCCTCACCATCCCCCTGGCTAGGGTAGAAGTGCAGACCTGCTTTCTGACCATCACCTGAAAGCCAAGGAAGGCTGACATTCGGTATCACTGGGCCCTACCGATGAGCTCGATGCAGGGCTGGCATCCAGGAGGTGCTACCGGTTGTGTAAGATGGGGAGAAGTGGGTACCAGAGAGACGGAGGCCCACATCCTGTTCTTTCCTGCCACCTGGGCCTGAATCTCTGCAGGCAGAGAGAGCCTTCACCACAAAGCTCTGGGGTATTCTTAAGGACTGCTCCTGTTTAGGCAGTTCAGTTTTCAGACCGGAGCACGGGCACTGTGCCCTTGGCTTACCTTTCCCTCCTCTGCGGATGCTTGCGAGGCCACCCTGCGGGGAACAGGCAGCTCTTGGTTTCGGTTCCCTGGTCCCAGGGCTTGTTTAACCCTGCTTACTTGGAAGCAGCTCGGAAAGTCGCACTGGTGCCGGTCACCTTCCTCTCCTGGAGAAGGATGATTCCTTTTTTCCAGCACAATAGCAGCTGGGAAACAGGAAAAGCAGTAAGTGCTGTTGGCTGTTCCTTCCTATGCCTGGCCCTTCTAGAGGTCACCGATTACTCACAGGTGCTACTCCAGTTGTTTCTGCTCTGCCTGTCCCTGAGCCTGAAGTCCATCAGCCCCAGCTACGCTGTTGTTTATTACTAGAGACCAACCAGTACACAGCAGGTTCCAGCCATCCAGGAGCTTGCATTAAGAAAACCCCCAGAGTGGAACCAACAACCGATGAAGTAGCTTTATCCTCTTGTTATCTTGTATCTGCTCTGGGTTAATGTCTTGCCAGTGTATGAAATATCAGACAAGCTCTCATCGCTTGCCTGTACCAGCCCCTCTGCCTTGGGGCAGTTGGCAGGAAGAAAAGTAAATGCCTGCTTTTTGCTGGCTGCTAAAGTTGTGTCTGAGCTGCTCTGAGAGTGAGACCGAAGCTGTCTGGCCGTGCGCTGCCGCAGAAGGCTTGAAAGTGAAAACAAGAAGAGAAAGAAGGAGCTGCAGCACCCCAGGAGCTTCCTGCCTCAAGGGCGAGGCGGCTGCCAAGACAAGATTTCAGTCTCACGTGGAGGCAGACTTCAGATTCCAAAATCTTTGGTATTGTTCTGGCTTAGTGCTGCGAAAGCTCGTCTGTAAGGAGCCAGTGCCCAGCAGCCCAGGGTGTGATGATTTGGCTGGTTGTTCGGTGCTGGGAGGGGACAGTAGTGCCACAGGGAGGGTTCACAGCAAAGAGGCTGAGAGGGTCCTTGCCTTTTTAGGAGGTGGTGATGAGGAACAAGAAGAGCAGAACTAGAAAAGACATTGCAGCTGAAGCTAAAATCAAGGAGCCACTGCAGAGTAGCAGCACCACCTGGCATTTCCCTGAGCGAGCAGCTCAGAACAGCTTCACAGTTCTCATACCACTTCCTGAACATGATGTGACCTCCAGCAGGTCATGTCACCTACTTTGTGCATATCACTGAACTACAGCCTTACAGAAAGGCACATAAGATAAATATTTTCAAAAGCAGTTTTGGCATGGGGCGAGTGCTAACCAGCTCTCAGGCGAGACTTGTGTTTGAGCAGAGGGTGTCCTTCAGAGCACTAGCCAGCCATGAAGGCCAACGGGTTTGAAGCAGAAGAAAGGATTAGGGCATAGGTGAAATGACTTCAATAAAATTTCTGTGGATCCTGCCCTGAACCAAGTTAAATTCAAGAGGCCCGAGGTGGCACAGATTTCACGTGCTGCTCTTCAGATGCTTACAGACCCAGAACAGCAGCAATGCACAGAGCAGTCATTTGAAAGGAATAAACTACCACCTCTGAAGCATTAGCAAAAGAGCAGCGGTCCTGCCCTCCTCACCATGACAGGAAATCCAGCCAGCAGCGGGAAGTAACAGAAAGGCACGGGTGTCCCAGTGCCAACATTTGATGCTACAAAGTCCTCAGGTTACTCTGGCCCGAAAATTATTTCAGCCCCATGCTGAGGCACTGCCACATACATCAGCTTCAAAACCTTTCTCCCCTGTGACTCCCAAGAGGTGTGCCCACAGGCTGGGGACCCCGGCAATGGGGGACAGGCAGCTGCGCAGCAAACCGAGCACCTGGGGAAAGGGGGGGACAGCACAGAAGAACAGAGTGAGTGCTCTGTGCTTTGCATGTACGGGTACATGTAGAAAAAGAGTGATGGGTGGTGGTGGTGAAGGAAGCACCTGCAGGTTTCTGTGCCTGATGAAGGGGCTGCCAGAAAGACCAGAACATGGCGGGTTTTGAGGTGAAGCTGGGGTGCGTGTGGGATGGTGCGGTAGGCCAAGCAGAGGGAGGGGGGAGAGGGGGGGGCGGCATTTTTCCCTGCTGGGGTGAATATGCCCAAGCCACTAATGTTGTGTCATAGCTAAATTAAGTTATGTCTGACCCACTTGTTCTTTTCTTACATGTTTGCACTTGTGCAGAAAGAGCATCAGCAGACAAGCAGCCTCCTTGGCATAGGAGGAATTGCAGCGAGGCTCTAGAAACCTTGGGGAGAAAAACAACCCCACAGGTTTAGACTTGAGGCACTCAACACTTAGGCATACAAGGACAGACTAGGAAATTAGAGGCAGCGGTCATCCTACACCTATTTTTACACCCCAAAGAGAGTAAATGACACCCTCCCAGCATGAAGCAGAGTGTCTTGGAGGCTATTTGCATGGGACTAGCCTTAATGACACCCAGCCATTCTCCCCTGCGTATTGAACTGCAGAAAGAGAAGGGTAAGAGTGAATCACAGCAGCAGTGACTCAGAGTGCAGGAGTTACCCTTCCGCTGATTCACCGTCTAGATGCACCTCCATCGGCTACCAGGGGAGCCAGGCCTCCCAGCTGGAACGTCTCAGAGTGGGGCTGAGGAGATGATACCCCTTCTACTGTGCCACATGCAGCAGGGGCATCACCCACCTCGTAACTCCAGCGCTTGCCCCCCGGCGCTTCACAGAGCTACTGTGGTAGCCGGGTGGATGGGAAGACACCAGGCTAGGAGCTGTGTATCGCCTCAAAGCCTGTGGCTAGCCAAAAGCATCCATTTGCAGCTTCCTTGTGCTACATCTGCTAGCCACCTGCAGTGGTAGGATGCGGTTCCCCCCGCCTCGGTACAGCCCTGCCAGCACATAAAATTATTACACCAGCACAACTCTGCTTCTATTGAGATCAGTGGGGGTTGTACGAGGTGGACTGGTGCTGGTGGCTTCCTACCACTACAAGTACAAATCACAGCTCTGCTGGTACAGTGGCTGTTTTAAGATCAGAAGTGCTTTGTCCATCTAGCAGAGTCTTTTGTTATTTCTACATCTGTAAATCACTCTTAACGTAGAACTTAATGATCTGCATCCCCCTTCTCCATGAACCCCAGCCAAATGAGAGCACAATGCTGCAGCTGTAGCGATTAAGCTAGGGTGGCAGCAAAGCACTCCATTAATACCTCATGCTCAGCAGTTTGTGATGCATGAGAGCTGAATAATTATGCCCTTGTTACCCTCAAATGAGAGGCACAATTGCCAGAAACCAGCATTTACAATTAAAAAACTGTATCGAGTCAAGGACAACGTTTGTTCATTCATAAAACAAGCCCTTCCAAGCAAGAGGACAAGGAGGCAGAAAACAGACCCACATTAACAAGACAGTTGTTTCTAAGAGCTGTATTGTAGCCCCTCAAATGGACCTCCACAGCCATGTTACCCCAGCTGTTTTGAGAAAGCAGCAGGCAGAGCTTCAGCCGAAGCTCTTGTCACCACGAATTGCACCGATAAGGAGGTTTACTTAGATTTGAGAGGCAGGAATAGGAAGCGGAGCTTTAAACACGAGTATCAATAACCAGTGATCTTTGAAACAGAGCAGGCAGGCAAAGGAGAGTGAAAACGGGTGTGGTGGTAACAAAAATAGAAGCGGTGAGAGGCTGCCCTCCTTCCTGAGGACGCCTTGTTGCTCATGCTTGTTAGCAGATCCACATTTTTTTTGGCTAGCGGTGTGCAGAGGCTACAGAACAATTAAGTAACTGTTCCTTCCTTACCTTACAGCTCAGTGTGAACAGGGATGTCAGGATCGTGTTGGCACTGACATTTTTGGAAGAGGGACAGCTGGTGTAAAGGAAGCAGCTAAAAGGAGATCTGTAGTGCAGACAGGCTTGCGTTATTCTGAGCAACATTTCACCATTCCCTAAGCAAGGTAGGACACAGTAATAAATGCATACTCTTTGTGTTGTTGTCTTGCAGTACTGTGCTTCCTGCAAGGACTACAGAGTTCTGAAGCACACCCCACACACAGTGGGGCAGAATACTGCATTCTCTCACCCAGCACATCTAGTGCCAGGCTGGGTTGTTCAGCCTGGAGATGTGTGGCAACCAGCAGAGAGCAACACGCAATTCGATATGAATTTTAGGTGAAGCCATTTATTAGGTGAAATCACACAGATTCTATACCTTTTTTTACTGCAAACGTGGCAAGCTAAAAAACTGCTAATTGGTTGCACACACTGTTCACACCATATTGATTGGTTAGTAATTATAACGAGTTCTGATAAACCTATCTTATAGCAAAATATTGTTAGTTTACCTTTAATACCTAAAAGCATCCGCACACCTGCTGTTTTTGACCATC
>VZTU01033470.1:65527-105554 GCA_013400835.1 Zapornia atra
GGGGGGGAATCCAGCTCGTGCTGCCTGTGGAACAGGATTATTTTGCATTCTTTTCACACTATTTTTTTCTCACTCAAAAATAAAACTAAAATTTCAGCTTTTAACCTCACATAGTCACAATACCAAGTTTATAATGAAGATGTGCCAAATGAGTGAGGAATCATGACACCCACAGCAACCCAAAGCCTCTTCATTATTCCTGGGAGACGCATGCCCTGTTGCTCTTCTATTTCTGTCACTGAGGAAGTTGCTGCTCCTACTGCAGCCTTTGCATGGCAGCAATCTGCACATATGCTTTGTAACGCCTGGGAAGAGACAGGGTTCCTTGCTGGCTTTGGGAGGAGGTGGAATTACAAAGGGACAATTGAGGAAAACAGAAGGCATTTCAGAGAGAGGGTTATCAGAGAATGGGGGAAGCAGCAAGAGATGGCAATGTCAAACCTGACAAATGACAAGGAATTACACGGGAGCCAAGGCCGCGAAGCCTGAGGAACCCAGGAGCAAGCTGCAAACAGCAGGGGCGCTGCAAGTTCCAGCAACCCCAAGGAATGCCTGCTGTTTGCATTCCCTACCTAAGTATCGGGAAGGTCTGAAACAGCTAATTCCTCCCGAAACATCACAGTGCACGGAATTCTCTTTCCTGTCCAGTTTCTTCCCTCAAATTGAGTGGGGTCTAGAGCGCAGATAAATAAACATGTGAGATAAATAGGAAATGATGGCTTTTTAAGACTTACACATGCAGCTTTTTCAACATCAGACCCAGTGATGGTTGCAGCAAACACTATTGACGCTAACAGAAAGAAGGCACCTATGGCTGTCATGGCCACAAAGTTCTGCAAATATAAAAAGAACATTAAATTCAGACTCAGGTCAAGAATGGTAGCATGATTACCTATATAAAACATCTAGGAAACCAGAAACCTGTAAGTAAATGTGCTCATTCCAATCTCTTACTGCACTCCCTTATCTATACCTTCCTGTAAAAAACCCTACTGTTTGCTCTGGAGACAAACAGGAAGAGATGCTCCTAAGACACTTCTTTCTTACAGAGCAAATTTTTGCCACCACTGGATCTTCTGAAATATAAAAGTGTTACTTGTAACAACTGTTACTGATAATTTTAGTATAATATTGATTATATTAGTATGATTTTACTAAAAAGGAAGTAGACAGCAGGAAAAGAGACAGGGTAAACAGGCAAGTCACAAGTACCATGCTGAGAGTAAACTGTGTTCTGTCTTTGTACCTGTATGAGATGACTATGCAAGTGGTATTAGTCGATGTGAAAGGACTTGTCACACAACTCCTAAAATTCTGCAGGTAACCAGTGAGACAATTTTGAAAAAGTCAATATAAAAAGGAGTCTCAAATCTGACTCATGATTGTTAACTATAAGTTACTTGACCCTTTAAATAGAGAACAGGAGATTCATTCTGCATAGAATCATAGAATGTTTTGGGTTAGACGGGATCCCAAGGATCATAGGCAGGGCCACCAAACTCCAGGCATGATCTAGACAAGGTTGCCCAGGTTCAACCTTGAGCACCTCCAGGGATGGGGTATCTACCACCTCTCTGGGCAGCCTGTTCCAGCACCTCACCACTCTCTCGGTAAAGAGCTTCCCCCCAGTATCTAATGTAAACCTTCCCTCCCTTAGCTTTAGTTCATTCCCCCTTGCCCTGCCATTATCTACCCTTTCAAAAAGTTGATTCCCCTCCTGTTTGTATGCTCCCTTCAGGTACTGGAAGGCTGTGATGAGGTCACTCCTGCAGCCTTCTCTTCTCTAGGCTGAAGAAGCCCAGCTCCCTCAGCCTCTCTTTGTAGGGGAGGTGCTCCAGCCCTCTGATGACCTTTGTATCCCTCCTCTGAACCCTCTCCAACAGTTCCACATCTTTCTTGTATTGGGGGCCCCAGATCTGGACACAGTACTCCAGATGGGGTCTCATGAGGGCAGAATAGTGAGGGAACCAGGGCAGAGTAGACAGGGAAGAGTAGAGAGCTTTTTTACTCCGTAGTAGTCTTTAAGTGCTTACAAGAAACGGTTTGTAAAATAAATAAATAATCCTTACCACTCTCTGTATTTTATCTTCCCCAAACTGTTCATATAAGCCAGTGCAATACACCAACAGGATCAGGGCGCTCAAAAGAGCCGCACTGCAGCTTGTGAATTCAAAGAAGTAAAGTCCGCTACACCTGATGCAGTCCTCCACAATTTCTTCACAAATGACGGCCAGAGAAGAGAGAACCTGCAAACAAGTAACAGACTTGAGTTGGGTCAAGTGTCTAAGGTCTTCAGCAAACAGATGTCTCCGATAGGAACATTAGAAAAAAAGACAGCTGTAAGGAAAACCCTCCATCTCCATCAAAGCTGGTAAGATTCTGCACTGTCTTCTTACGGGCAGCGATAACTACATGGCACCCCAGCTGACACTTGCCGTTAAAGCCAGTTAATAAACTACGCTCACATACGCTGAGCACACACCTCCAAACACAGGCTTCTCCATTAGACAGTCAGGATTCCCCAGCTGTGGTTTTGTGCAAGCGCCAGCTGGCAGCAGGCAGAGGCAGGCAGTGTAACAAGCACGCATCCCGCTCGCAACAAGCCCAAACGCTATTGCTTACTCCTTATAGCTGTGCTTAACTGAAACCGCATTTGGGTTCAGGGTGAAATGGGATGGCACCGACACAGGCAGCTACCTCCCTGAGAGCTTACAGCTGACACTACCTCCCCCAATAAACTCCAGAGAAAGCACATGCACCCAATAGCTGGGGTGCTTATGGCCACAGCAGCTCAGCTGTACTTGTAGGAACCAAAACTTTAAAGCATGTTTACGGTGCATCAGACAGCGTTGAATCTGTTCGTCTTCCTGCCACCCTATGTTCTCAGGAAAGAAGGTGAGTTAATCCCTGTGCAGTCACCATGTTATCTGCTGCTGGATTTTCTAGTGGTTTATTGTACAAGAAAGAACATAGCTTTGTTTAAACTTCCTCTCATTTTTGCCACTTCTTGCTGGTTTCCTTCATCCCACAAAGTTGACACCGGATAACAGATAACGTAAGTATCATTAACGTACAGAAAACGTAAGTACTAGGAGGAATCAACTTGGTCATGAAACTGTGACTCAAATAAGGACCACAACCCTACTTTTAATAAGGCTATATCGGCAACAATGAGTTTGAGAGTTCTTTAAAACCAATTGAAAATCCAAATTCTAAAATTCAGAATTTCTTTTTTCTCCCCCCAGTAATTAGCAACCAGAGGTTCTTCATCTGCACCTTATTCTTGGAAAGCAACCACCAGCCTTTGGTTTCAATTTTCTGACAGTAAAAATAAGAAGCAGCAATTTAGCATGTGGGAACTCTAAAATCACCCCCGCTACACCAGACCTCAGAAGGTCTCTTCAGAGTATCACATCTTGAATATCCTGCAATCATGTAAAGTAAACAGGATCTCGGAACCTGAGCTGGGAAACTGCAGTACTGCTATCAGGCCTCCACATAACTTCCCTTCTCTCCTGCAGCGATTGGCGAAGCAAACTTCTCAGCAACCCTCACACCTAAAACTGGGGCCGCAATGGCTGCCCGAGGAGCGTTTGGAACTCTGAATTTCCGATATTGAAGTGTTGGGAGCTTTTTTTGCTTTATCAAAAGGTTTGTTTACAGCTGTGTCCAAGGACTTTCAATTTCACATTTTCTACAGGCTCAGCTCAAGCGTGAGGAGGTACATTTCCATGCCTAGTTCTGGCTGGTTTTAGCAGCGCTGAAAACCAAATGCCATCACTTTCACCTGTGATGAAACAGAACAGGAAGGAAATAAAGCTTCCCTTAAAAGAATTTGTAAGCCCAAACAACCATAATAAGATCTAAATAATGGAAAAAACCTTCTCATCTGAGTATATAAACAAGTAGGAAAAAAAAAGCCCACTCAAAGAGTACCTATAAAGGGTTCAGTATCAAACAAATGAGCTTGACCAAGTAGAGTCCTGTGTAGGACTTGCCCAAGTCAATATTCAATTTTTTATTAATAAGATGAACAACAAAATAAAGTAAATAAATTTTAAAATTTTGGCTTAAAGAACTTTAAGCAAAGTAGTGTATCAGCAGCACATACATAAACTGCCAGAGTGCTGTTTGAGTTTCTTAACCTGCCTTTTGGATTATGCCTATGAAAAACAAAAGGGATTATTCCATTGTCCTAACACCAAAAAATAATAGTTTTAAATACCACTAAAAGAGTGGTCCCTGACTTCAGTTTACATACTTACAGCTACATAACACAGCAAGGAGTTTTTTTCTAGTAGCCAGAAGATTATAATCTCTATTATTCATCTGAATTTTAGTTACATCCCATATTAGATACAGTATAAATACATGAGCCACTTGAAACGAGCCAGGAGATTCCACATTTCATTCAGTGTCGCAAGAACTGCTCTGCTGGAGATCCACCTTCATCCACCAGCTTAGTCCTGGGATGAGTGCAGGCTCTACAGGCTTACATGAAGCAGCCAAAGCTCCTTCTGCTTTGTTCTTATATCTGCCTCTCCCACAATGATCCCTTGGAGAATCCCTAGCAGCCGATGCCCAGAACATCACTACTGCTTTTCTCTGAGCTGGCAATAACAAGTGGAGAGGGGCAGCTCAGTAATTCCTCATTTTCTTGAGAGCTAAACAAAAGAATGTTACAAAAATAAAGCAGATCAATGAACTGTCCAACAGGCCTGTGAAAAAGCTCAGCAGTATACCCAGCACAAAATCTTTGGATGGGTGCACACACTAATTCTGTTACAGTCTCAACAATCAGGCCGCTATAGGAAGTGAACAGCTCAGAAAAAGAACAGATATTTAAGCCTGAATTATAATTTTCCTTTCCAGGTAGGGCTTTTTTGTTAAACAATAGTTCATGCCAAGTATTCCTGCTTTAGATATTTAGAATTTGGTTCTACCTCAGCCTAGGCAGAACATATGCTCTGCCATTTACCTTTGCACAGAATTTGAACAAGTCACAGACTAACAAGAACATCCTACTTACATAAAACATTAAAAAAAAATAATTCTAAAACCCCTCAATAAGCATACCTCCCAGCATCTTTTTGACAGTTACTGTTTTCCTTTCCTCATTTGCCCAAAAAACTTCAATAAGGCAGGCTAAGATTGCAATGTATGCCTTTATTAATCAGAAGAAAAGCATTTCAAAAGACCAGAAACCAGTTTTCTGCAGGTGTTTTCACAGCAGTTTGTAAAATACTTGATCGCTTCTATAATGAAGACAGCTGGTTTTCTGCATGCAATACCCTGTTTAGCAGTCCAAGCAGGTGGTTATCAGCATGTAATCCAAATAACTCACAATTACTATTGTAACACAGGGCTAATAGATGATAGTGACCATCACTGGCGTTTTCAAAAATCAACACTTTGCCAAAACAGTGATATTTCTCTTACTGGGGTCCTGAAGCTTCCACCTTCAGTAATTTTTGGGGCTTTTAAAAAGTGTTTTTGACCAAGAATTTCAAGATCCATGCATTTTGGTAAAGGGAAATAAACAGAGTGAAAAAAACCTGTTGGAAATTAAGCAGGTGAACAATTATAATTACATTTTATTTTTCATCTTGTTGAATGACAGGTACAGGCCATAAACAGGAACACATCAAACAGCTAGCTATCCTGTTTAGAATAATCATAATTTTCCCCTTTCCTACCTAGAAAGCTTTTTAAATAATACATCTGTTCAGGTGAACAGTTTAAGTCACCAGTAAATTTGCTTATGTAATAGTTTGTTTGAATCAGTGAACTTACTTATATCAATGATCTGATTGCCAGCAGATCTTTATTTAATCTCCAGTAGATGAACTAGATGTTTATCTCCTATTTATTTATTTAAGTCTCATGGGTGTAATTTTTTTAAGTACACTCAGAAGACTGTTCTTGGCAGTGTCACCATTACCTTCACCAGCACTCAAGAATCTTATGTTTATGGTTGAAGGAGTTCTTTTGACTGTGTGCGAGACAAAGTTTAAAAACCTGAAGTAATCAGAAAGGGCTGGAAATCACCTACAATTCCTGCGAGCATGAGACATCTGACTAAAAAGCCACTTTCTTGGCCAGAAAATGACACACATTTACAGTCAGCTGCCCTTTCCCACTGCTGGTTTCACTACCTCCCTGCTTAAGAACGATGCCCTACTTAAAAGCACAGTAGCTCTGGCACCTTTCGGAAGAGCCCCTGGCCGAGCGCAAGACAAACAAGAGCCTGAACCAGGAGCCCAACTCCTGAATGCATTCAGGAATAACCTTACAGGTAACAAAAAATGCATGTAAGAACATAGGACTTCTATTTCCTGGTGGGCACAGGACTGCCCAGCACAAAGCGATGCACTGCGATGCCTCAAGCAATAGGCCACCATCAACACGATGTTTCTGGTGCAGTTTTCTACCATGAGTCATGGGAGAAATGAGTGCCCCAATTTTAGCACAGGCAGCACGACATGGTAAGCTCAGACTGCAGGGCCAGCAGGAGAGGGAGGCCCGGATATGATGAGCCATCAAGCACTACCCTGAGGTTCTACCTCGTGTTTTCATCCAGCGCAGCCCTCAGAAGAAAATACTGTTTCCTGTGAAGTTTCCCTCTGGTTTTAAACTGTTAACGGCAGCACGTAGCTGAACCACACCTGCTGCAGCACCAAGCAACCTCAGTCACCCAATGCGGACAACCATCTGATGTTTTCACCTGCTCCTGTAGCTAGAATGTGAAGAAGGAACAAGCCTGTTACTTCCTCGCCCTAAATTACTCTGAACCTGTAGAGATGACGGTCTTGGAAGAGATCATGTCCGCTTTCCACCCGAGTTATGAGTCTGCGAGGCCTTAGTGACCAGGCACAAGGGCCGGCTCTGCCTCTGCGAGGCAGGAGGCCAGCCTTCCCGGCGGGGAGCAAGCCCTCCTTCTGACGGACCGAGCGAGCTCCCCGGAAGCCTGTGTACAGCCTCCTCCTGAGCCTGCACTTTGCCCCTGAAGTATCCAATATTTAAGCAGCAGCGGACTGTCCAAAAGCCAGAGGTCATTGTGACACTTGGGGCAAGCGGGGGCAGCTCCGAAGCGCGCGGGCGGCAGCCCGTGACAGGGCGGGAGCGGGCCCAGCCGCCGATGCGGGACCAGCTGCTCGCCCCTACCCCCACCCACTCGCTCTCCCGCACACGCGGCGCGGCCGTCCTGGCGAGACCGTCGGCCTCTCCGCTCCTCCCCAGGCAGCCAGTCTCCGCGCCCGGCCGCGGGAGCGGGGAGGACACAGTCGCTGACCCCGGAGCCGCGCGGGCTGGTGGTCGGTCAGCGCCCGACGGCCAGTGGGCGGCGGCGACAGCCCCAACCCCGCCGGGCTGAGGAGAGTAAGGGACTCACCACTTGGAAGAGTTTGGTCGGCAGCCGCCATCCCCACAGGTGCTGCAGGGTGCAGAAGAAGAGACGGCGGGGTGGCTTAGCCTGTGGCTCGGTAGTCTCGTTGTAGACAGCACCGTTCTCCATAGCCGCGCCGCCACCGGCCGCCTGCCAGGAGAAAGCGAAAGCAAAAGGGCGGAGGCTGAAAGGGCGGAGAAGGGGAACGCCACAGTCCGCCCTGCCTTGTCGGGACGAGAGCGCTTCCTGCAGCAAGAGGCCCCGCTCACCTGGGGCGAGCGGGCGGCTCTAGAGAGCGGCGTGAGAGGGAAGACTGGGGCTGCCTCAGGCCTGTGGCTGTGCTCCGGCTTGTGAGGGCTGCTTATGAGGAAGAGTTGACGCACTTATTTTCCTCATGTCACACGGGATTATGACATCAGAAGGATTTTTTAAACTAAAGTTTCCACTGCTTACATTCGTTGTTATCAGTGAGAGAAAACACTGGTATCCCCGAGTTGCTACTAATTACCCACAGAACTATCGATGTCCTTCATAGTCAAATCCATAGATACTTCATTTATTTATGTTCAGTCAAATAGAATCTACTGGCAGAAAAGCTGGCAACATCCTTTCTTAACCTTAGGACTTATATCTTCTTAGGGAACAGACTGGCTTGTTCAGACACCACCGCTCTTTCAGAGCCTCACAGGGAAGCAAAAGGCCATGCGCCTCAGCAACCCATGAGGTAGGTGCCATCTTTAACTCCACACACAGCCACTGTTAGCTGGATGGGTGGAGTGGTATGGGAAAGATAAAAGCAGTTGGGTTGTGCTCCGTGCTGCATGCATGCCAGCTGGATACAGGTGTGACCTCTCCCAGTAAGGCAACACAAGCTAGGGGAACTCTGCAGGGTCCCCAGACAGGACGGCACAGACTTGGCTGTGCCCTAAACAGCCTTCAGCTGCAGGTATCGGCTTGAGAGGCTAATGAGTAGGGCAAGTCCCATAATTCCCAAAGCATGGGAGTCCCCATTAAAATAAGTAAGGTATTGCCATGGGTGTGTCCTAGCTCCTGCCTGGGGTTGGGATGAGTCTAATGTAGCTCTGCTGGCAGCATCCCAGACTGCAGGACTGAACAGGTAGGTCTAGTCAGTAATATTTACTGTTACTGCTTATGCCCTTGTGCCTTTATTACTGGCTGGATTTTTTTTTTTTTTTGCATTACTGCATTATAAATAAGATTACAGAATCTGACATCTCTCTTCTGAAGGAAATTCCCTTTTTGTTTTGGTTTCTTCCTTGATAATATCTCAAAACTGAACAACTAATCCCAAAGCCACAAAGTGTGTGACTAGGCTACACTCTGTTCTGAGTTGTGTCTAGGACTTAACGGATATAGAAACCATTGTCAGTTCTCCTTTTAAGGTGTTCAGTAGTATATAGGGCTATATTGTAGTTGTTCCCTTTTGAATCTTTACTAGTGTCTTAATGCAACGCTGCTATCTTATGAACACAGATGTTAGTATTGAAGATAACTGTCTTGAGGACAGACTGCTTCTCAGGGAGTCACAACCAACACAAGCCTACGAAAGAGAAAATAAATATATGGTAACCCTTTTTAAGTTACAGTGGTCTTTAAGAGTTGTTTATCCTGTTCAGGTCTTCTCCAGGAAATATGTATCAATGATGCATGAATTATAATGACTAGTTTGCTCTTTAAAGCCCAACTTATTTAGGCAGCATTATTTATTTATTTGTAAAGAGGTACATGAAAAGCAAAATGACAGCAAAGGTTATGTGACAGAGAAGGAATGAAATCTGGACAACAGCATAGGACCTGATAGCTTAAAAATAACTTCAAGCACTACATTAAAACATACAAATGCTGCTATCCATACCACCTGCAGGTGTTCTTTACCCTTTTCATCAGAACTGCCTTTCAAGTAAAGAGCAGACTTTATGAGGAGCAGCTGAAGGAGCTGGGGTTGATTAGCCTGGGGAAGAGGAGGCTGAGGAGATACATTATCACTGCCTGCAACTACCTGAAAGGAGGATGTAGAGAGATGGGGCTTGGTCTCTTTGCCCAAGTGACAGGTGACAGGATGAGTGGAAGTGGCCTCCAGCTATGCTAGGTACAGATTAGACATTAGGAAAAAGTTCTTCATGGAAAGGGTTATCATCCATTGGAACGGGCTGCTCAGGGAGGTGGTTGAGTCACCATCCCTGGATGTATTTAAAAGATGGGTAGACAATGTGCTTAGGGGTAGATATGGTTTAATAGAGGACAGGTACAGTTGGACTCGATCTCAAAGGTCTTTTGTAACCTAGTGATTCTGTGAAGTACAGTATCTTTCCTTTAAAGAGTAAATCAAAACAACAGTTACGATAAATAACAAGCCTGTTTAATGCAAATAAATTAACTGGCTGTAATACAACAGAAATCCCATTCCACATGTACATCTATTAATTTCCTTCTGTTTATCTGCTATACCTTACAGAGTTTTCAAAAAATATATCTTTCTTTACCCCCCTGCCCCTCATGGCCTCTGATGGAATGGCAGAACCAGAGCTAAAGGCAGGACATGGTGGTAGAAAAGCAGCCCTGGAGATAGATGCTGCTTTATGATAACCAGGCAGCCAGGCAGAGAGTGGGAGATGGGTGGAAGCAGATTAGTGATGAGTGACCTACTTTTCTCCCTCATTAAATCTTCTCCAAAGATACCCACCATAGTGACCAAAAAGCAATACTAATTAAGTTGAGAAAGCCACCTCATTAGGGGAGATTACAGTGTATGCGGTGTAGCTGCATGGCACAGTTACCACTCCTTGCAGTGATGTTGAGTTAATTTACAGGGAAGTGTGACCGGAGCTCCTTGAAGCAGCTGAGTAAGTGCCAGCCACTGGAATAAAGGGGATACAGGGCAGAGCTGCACCACTGTTTTCAGATAGCGAAGGCCCGGTGGCTCTTTGGCCCTAGCTTTGTGCTGCGTTACAGCATGACGCTAAGGCCTAACTCCCTCGCAATCATAATTAGCAGCAGGGCTCCACTGATCTGACTTGTTCTTAATGAATATTCTCCTTTTTCCCATGTTCATAAATGCAGTTGTGGGGCTTTTTCTTCTCAGAGGCTGAGGGAGAAAGGAATAGAGGAATGAGAAAACAACTTAAAAGCTCAAACCACTGAAGGAGCCAGACGTGGTTTCATTTGAAGGGTGGTGAGGTTTATTACTACTGCGCAATTTGAGGAGCTCCACTGAAGTCAGCCCATGAGAGGCGTGGCTCTTTCCCTGCTCTTGGTTCTGGTGTTCCCATGCAGGCACCTTGACAGGCTTTGTTCATGCCCCTGGGCCTGTGTATTAAATGAAATACATACAGAATGACTAGCTAGCAAATGAGATGTACTGAGTACTGCAGTAAAGAGCTCAGAAAAGACTTCAGTGTGCTGCATCTCCAGCTCTCGAGGCGCTATTTTTGGGTTCGGTATTGCAACCGAACTTCACAACCCCCAATCACCATACTAACATGCTAGAATGTGTGATTTTAAAACAGCTGAAGATGAAGAATTGGAATTTTTCACAGCTATTTCTGAGTATCCCTTATGGCATAAGACACAAAAAAAAACCCCTTCGACTCCTGACATTTCCCAAATTTGGGTTAGGCCAACTCTTGTCAGTGGTTTTCTGCACACGTCAGCATGGCACAGAGAAGCATAAAGCCATGAGGCATATGATGGGCAAGAGTTCTGGAGGTGTCCTACTACAAATTAAGTTTGCTCCCCAAGAAAAGGCTGCAGCCCAGAAGGCTGGTACTTCCATTTCAGATGTATCGCTAGAAATTAAGGTTAGTGTAGTCTCCATATAACCTAAAAATCACACGTGTATTTCAGAGACTGCCACTTTCAGCTGATAATAGGAACTGTCTGGAAATAAAGGGCCATTTACTCAGAATTTTTAAGCTTAAAACCTGCAGAACAGCTTTATTACAACCCATATTTTAAAGAACTGACGCAGAAACACGGTAGAGAGAAGAAGGAAGATATCTGTGAAATTTCCCCAAAACAGTTTAGTTTTAAGCTAATCAGCTGCTCACAGAACTAGCCCTGAAAGGCCAAAGGAATTTATTTGGTTTACTTGTTTTGTAGTGGGTTTGCAGTATCCATACTGCAAAGCATTTTAAAAGGATGAATTGTTCTTCATAAAATCAGCCCCTGTAGTTCTCACATTGTCTTTTTGCTTTCTACATCTCCTGCTAGACTGAAACTTTGTACCAAATGACACCTTAAGTATTAAAGCCACACAAGAGCCATTAGAAGAAAAAATGAAGTTACTCATGCTGTTAATTGTTTTTAAAGTTGGGATGATTTCAAACCTAGCCCATCTACAGCTTCAGGTGGGAACGAGCAATAAAGGGTTGTGCAGAAATATCATTGCCAAATTAGCTTAATTGTTTTGGTGGCGCAGGAAGGAGGGGATTCACTGGCCCTACGTTCTGTGAAAAGGGCCTCCTGTCACAGACTCAGGTTGCATGGTAGTTCTGGTGCGTCCCACCTTGGCTGCCTGCTCCTGTCAAAGCAGTAGCCAGGGCAATTGCAACTCCAGCTGTCAAAGAAACCAGCCCCATAGCCTTGATCTCACCAGTGGGAAACAAGAAGCCAAATCTGTCAGGTCACACAGAAACACATAGAATCATTTAGGGTGGAAAAGACCTTTAAGGTCATGAAGTCCAACCACTATAGTAGATGTTTTATCTGTTTGTGTTACAGATACCTTAAATTTTTGTTGTTCCAGCCACCGCCCCCCAATGGCATGAGCAGTAGTGACAGTGTCACAGAGTATTCGAACTTTAAAGGCTGGAAGCGAGCTACTTCAGCCTTACAGAATGAGAAGGCACAGTAGGGAGATAGCCTTTTTGTAAATATTAATTTGTAAATAATAATTAAAAAACCAAACCCAAAGAGCTCTCAGGGCTTAAGGAAGAAATACATTTTTCAGCTGTACATATGCAGAAGTGCCATTTTGCCAACTTTAAGAAGTGAAATTATAATGAGTCATGAATAAGGTTTTCCCCTATACCAGCCTCCACAAAAAAAGGGCACCTAGTGCAGTAGTTAATACATTACATCTCATTTTCCAGCTTCAGCAAGGCTGGTGTGCTCTGGCAGGTGCTCAAACTGAATTAGAAGACTGAAGAAGCTAGTTTTCTTTCAAAGACCTGGGCAGTACCTGTGGGAACAAATGGAGGCAGTTGTCCTGCTGATTAGGATTCAAAGGGAGCATTCTAACACCTGGGATAATGCCCTTTGATGTTCTAAAGAATGTGTATTTACAGCGGAACACCACTTGGCTGTATGCACATGAGACATGACTGAAAAGTTACAGGAGAACGTGTGAGAACAGCAAAGTGCTAAGAGTCCCATGAATCCTGGTCACTGACACCTATCAGGGCTGTTTCTGTGAAAGGAGAGAATAAAAGGAGCACCGTGAGAGAGGGCAGAAGGAACTAAGGAGAAGTGCTCTGTAATAAAACTCTGGGCTCTGTGTTTTTCATCACTGATTTTTCACCACCCACAGTACCAACTAGTTCAAAAAGTTGCTCTGAAACCCAGAGTTTTGCTCTACCATGACACAGCAGTGCAGCTGTGTGAGGACGGGCACTGGCGACAATAGGTGCAGGACCCATTCTCTCAAGTACATTTCAAATTCTGTTTCAAGAAGTTTACATACAGAACACAGAGAGCTGTTCTGATCCTGCTGCATGCCCCACAGCCCTGCTTGGAAGCTTAGTTTTTTCCTTCTTTGACATAGTTTATTTTATATAGTTGCTTGGTCATGCATTTCCCCGTGTGCCACCTTTACTGACTCACCTGCCATAAGCAAAATTGTAAGGACTCCAGTTTGAACAATCAATCCATAGTTAAGAAGCTCCACTGAAACTTGTTAGTCCACAATTCCATAGTCCAAGTCAATTTTAACAAGTGGGCTTAGCTTTAGGGAGTTCACCCCCCAACAAAATGTATGTTGTTAAGTAAATTCAGGTCTTTTTAAATATGGAGGGAATGGAGGAATTAGGGGAGAATAGTACACCCTATTCAAAATAAAGAAAATGTACCCTCTTCACCTTCAGTGCTTCAGAAGTTTTCTGAATGATCAAAGAAATTAATGTGAGACTTGTTGATTTAAAAACAAAGTGTGAACTTCTTAAAGAACTCTCTCAGCAATCATTTGATTAGGATGTACTTTTTACACTTCCTATTCTGTGGCTATCTGGAGAAAGCAATCACAAACTTTCCTGTTTGGTGTAAAGAAATGCTTAACCTTTGCATACTGCAAGCTTAAGTAAAGTTCTGACTTTCTTAAACGATAGACTGGAGTCAGCAACAGGGACCCTTAGTGTAACTGGTGTGCTTTGAAAACATTACATCAGACTTGGGTGGTTTCTCCTAAGCCTAGGAACAAACTCTGCAGCCTGATCCACTTCCTTCCAGAAACAATGTTTTACAGAACTTTTAACTAACTACCAGCACTGTTATTTGCTGAGAGGTGAAATAATAAAAGCACTTTTAAAGATGTTTTACGCCACATCCTTGGCTTTAACTGTAAACAAACAAGAACACCATGGCTTCAATTAAAGTTATTTAAATTTGAATGCAGAGAATACTTTATTAACTGATTACAGTTTTGATGACCAATTTAAAACCGTAACTAATGTGGGAAACAGAGTGGGGGACATTAAGGCTGAGCCATATATATATAGACAAACCCAGATACTGATAATCTGTACATTTAACCTCTGCTTTTTCTTTATACATCTTTTATTCAGTGTCTGAAATTAATCAAAGAGAAAACAAACAAAAAAACCCCAACCTTTACCTCTGGAACAAATTTTCATGTGGGTTTTTGAATGCAGTGTAAGTCTCAGATCAAACAGATTTGTTTTTTTTAAATCATGCTCCAAATGAAGCATTCAAGTGTAATCAGTTTGTTGTCGTTACAGTTTTGTGCAATTAATTTTCTCTTCCAAAACACAGTAGTTTTTCTGTCCTGTAGAGGTTAATCAATTTAAGATGGTATTAAACTTGCCTAACAGGTTGGGAAATCAATATAAATTAAGTGCCTGTGGTGTGTTTCAGTTTTCCTGCTCTAAGCAACCCCTATCACTTAAGTGGACACACTTGTAATTTTACAGAATTATACTGACTTTTCAGCAAAACCCAGAAAACAAATTAATTTACTATTCTTGCACTGTGAACAGTACTCCTACACGATGTGATAACCATTTTCCATCTGTACAGCTCCCTTTTGTAAAGTTGGGCAACACATATGAAAGAAAGACAGACATCAACCGTGTTCTGAAAGATATTTCAGTTCTTTAGTTCCAGTCACTGAAGGAAGAGGCAGAGGCAAGTTTTAATTATCCCAGAAAACTGAACAATTGGTTTTATTTGGTGTCTTCAAGATGCTTCACCTTCTGTGGGAGATGTAGGTGATGTAGGAGAGACCATTTCAGGTTTTCGGGAAATTCTGTCCAATTCTGCCTGAACATCTGTTAAAACTGGCTTCTGACCTACAAAATAAATGCACATCAGTCATGTTTATGGAACAGGTTTGGGAAAACCTACAGTATCTTTAGCTCTCAAGAACCACCTGTCAAACTGGAGGGGAAAAAAAGAGCAAACCAGGAAGAAAAAGTTATCTTTTTGCATCCAACAAATCCGAAGAATTGTTACTGCACACTTTGGCTGTAAAGGGGTAAAGCCAAAGCCCAAAAGAAACAGAAAGGGAATAGCAGAGAAAGTCACATCCCTCTGTATTTCCCAAAGAAGCTTCCATAATTACATAATGATCACCAGTGCACAAAGAGTTAACAAAGATACAGAGAAGTCTATTCAGCCTAGCAGTGATGAATGCTTCTGCACACAATTTTCTGCATCTGTGTTTAAGCAAATCTAAATGTAAAGGAGGGGTTTCACACAGACCGGTGAAGTCAGTTCTACACCTGTGGTCAGCATAAACCTCACCTGCTTGCAGGCGCGCACAGACCTGCGGATGGCAAATCCCTTTCTCTCCTCACCCACTTACCTCCTCCCAAACTCGGAACGGCACAAGTGTTCAGGCAGGCACACTTAGGCCTGATCCAAGCTTAAGACACGCCATTTCCCCCCCCACACTGTTCTAATTCTTATTCCTCTATCTACATTTCTATCTCCTGTGTCCTATCACAAGGAGGGAGGAGATGATACAGGAAAAAGCAGAGCAGAACATCAGAGTCTTAAGACCGTGTCGAGCATGCACTGCATCTCGGGTGGTGAAGGAAAACTCTGACACATGTGCAGTTTTAGCAGTGCCCCAGCATCCTTTCTGAAGACAGAAATTAACAGGAACTATCCACGAAGCTGATTTTTGCCAGATGTACTGTACTCCTCTTCAAATCATTCAAAGCAAGATATTACCATATCTGAGCCGTAGCTGCAAGTAATAAGCATAGAAATTCCCCATTGCTGCTGAGGGAAAAAGTAATTCTCAAGTGCCAAACTACTACCTTAACAGCCATTTTTCAGGTTTGAAAAGTGAGTTTTATAGGTAACACCAAACGCAAGGCAGGAAGTGCTGAGGAAGGTGAAGAGGCCACATCTAAGCCACATATTTATGGTAATTCCTTGAAAACCTAGTCCTTTGCCACGTTGAACTGCCTACACTCTAACTCTGCATTTGTCACACAGTAGGAAAGTTTTGAGAACATTTTCTTCCCTTGGTAGTTTAATTCTGTTCTTGAAGTTTCTGCCCTGTCCTCAGACACACCGCTTTTCTGGAGCACTGCCTCCGCCTGCCTGGCATCATCCAAACCCACTGTCAGCCACACCCCGCTGGATTGCCCAGTGGGTGCTCTCTGCATCTCATCTTGCATCAGCTGCATTTGTTTGAACAATCTCCATGTGCTGTTCAAACTAGCACTGCTGTCTTCGCCAGATTAGGAAGTACTCATAAACTTTGCTCAGCCAGCTGAGCTTTGCATTTAAAAAAGGGAAGTTTAAAAATGTTTAAAAAAACCCCACCCCAAAACGGCGTCAGTCTACACAAACAGTGGGAAGTGTTTTTTCCTCTTACTGCATAAAAGTAAACACTAATGTCAAGTGCCAATGAAACACCAGCATTCTGACCTAAGCACAGCACCTCTGGGGAAGGGAAGATGTCTATATAGGTATGTTCTTACGTAATTCAGAAACATTTTCATCTGGCATACAGCAAGAAGCACCAGAGTAGTGTTGCATCTAGATTTAGAGCAGTCACTGTTAATTAATTTCAGATTAATACTAAGTCACATCCTATAATAAAAGGCTATCAACAGAAAATACATACGGGCTATGACCAAACCAAAGCAACTGAAACTGTCCTCACACCAGAGAGCTAGATCGCTACCAAAAGAACATGTAAAGTTCTTTTAACATTGGACATATTGTTAAAAACAAAACAAAACCTTGAAGTTAAGCCTCAATAGATCTGAATAATATGAAAAATGGGTTAGAGCAACAGGCATTTCTTGGGATGGTGGGGAACAACAGAAGAACAAGGAGGTCATAGGGACCTAATTCATGCTTAAACAGCTTCATGAAAAGTTCTACTTTCATCCTCCGAGAGCCATAAAAAAGGTAATACTAAACTGCTGTGAAAACAAAAGCAAACCCCATATTCACTAAACCAAACAGTTAAATATAGTAGTTTTCAGACTTCTGATAGACTGTATTTTTGGGAACGATGCCCCACTCACAATTTAGACTGAGCTGATCTTTTATTGTTAATCATACCTGACTTTTTTGCTGATGGTGGTAAGTTGCTGCCAGCGCCTCCAGTGCCACCTCCTCCTGGACTGCCACCAACACTGCCAGGGCCTCCTGGGGAACCAGTTTTCTTGCTCAGCAGACTATTGAAGAAGTTAGCCAGGACTCCTTCACTAGTAGCTCCAGCTACAAGGGGACAGAGGGAAAAAAACACAACATAAGACCCAACCAGACTGATTTTAAGTAACTACTGATTTTGTGTGTTAGTCAATTCAAGCAAGTATATTAAAGAAAGCAGGCAAAGCAGCTGGTTTACTTCCCCAGTTGTATTTGTGCCCTCATAAGAAAAGGTACCTTTCATATTGGGATCAATTTTTTTTGAGCCAGTAGGGATAGGTGTAACGCTGGCAACATTTGATGAAACAGATCTGTTTGGTGTCCTAGGAGACCCTCCAGGAACTCTTGGAGAGGAATCCTATGGCAGAACAAACAAACAAGAAAACCTTTCCAAAGCTGAACTAGTCAATCTTCTACAGAACTAAATCTTATAGTGTAAGAGTACATGAAACAAAGCATTTTGTTATCACAGCTCCTAGTGTGGTTTTTATTTGAAAAAAAAAACCAACCCAACAACAACCCCAAACCAAAAACCCAAACAACACAGGATCTCATGCAACTGAAATGATACAGGATTAGATTTTGATAATTGTATAGAGGTCATTAAATTGTTTTTAAAAAACCACTTGTATAATCTTGCAAATATTAACATTAGTGCAACTAAAGCAGTAATGTAGCTTCTCATTTTATGACAGGGAGAAGCTTGAGAAGTCCATCTATTAGTCAGGAGTGCCTCTGACTGTAATGAAAACTGCACTGATTAGATCATAGAGGAACTACACCAAGTTTCTTGGAAAGACACCAGTGTTGTGGAAAGGACTAAATACAGCCCAGGAGAAAAAGCATTATTCATTACTTCAAGGAGAACAAGTCATGTGTCTGCAAAACTGCAGTTCATCTAAAAAGGTAAAACTAGCTTGACAAGATCACATGCTCCCCATTAAACTTGTGTTACCTTTTAGTTATCTTATTTATATTTTAAATGTAGATTATGCCATAGTTTTCATTTGACCTTAATTTTATGCCAGAGTCTGGATATTCTGAGCGAGATGGTGATTTTGATACCCTAAATTTGGCACTAAGGCAATTCAGCCAACATAGTGTACTCCCTGGCACAGTCTTGGGACAGAAAGGGGAGTCAACTGACTGCTTAGGTGTATTCTAACATATGAATAGTAAAGCCATGGCATTTAACCCTGGCTGTCAATCTAAGTTGTCATGACTAGCATGAAGAAGTGTAATCATTTTAGAGCAGTATACGAGATAGACTTTAAGCACCAGGTAGTTTAAAATAAATTAGATCAAAGAGCATTTGATAGTGCAATTAAAACAATCAACCCTCTAAATATACAAATCATTTTCATGTGATGACATTTAAAATGTTTACTGACCACTGGCCTTCCTGCAGCAGTAGGTGGTTGTTTCGCCAACTGTGACTGCAAAAAACCAAACAAACCCAGGTAGTATTAGATACAGTAACCAAGAACAAACTCAAACTTGTATCGAGAACGGTGTTAAATGTAAGACTGGATGCTTGTTTTATAGACAGAAAGTTACCTGCTGCTTCATAAGAAATACTTGGTCATCTTCTGCCACAATTTCTTTTTCATGAACAAACTGCAATACAAAAACATTAACAAGATTTTGACTAAAAGAAAGAAATGTATTTCCTTATATACTTCCCCAGGAATATGACGAAGGCATTCAACAGTGAGGTAGGTAGACATGTAAAGTACTACGGTGACTGCAGACCACATTTTCTATATTGAAGACAGCTACCTCATGATTCCATTTCAGCAAAATTAATTAGAAGTGACACAGACCTCAGGATCTGTAAGAAACGTTCACACATGTGCTGCACGCTCACATCTCCACAAACTTATCATGGCCCAGCTGTGGTATTATTTTGTAGGTAACTGGCAAAAGTGACTCTGCGCCTGCATTGCGTCAGACTTGGGTATGATTTGGAAAGAGATGTCTTTCATCCCAGATCTACATGTGGAATCACAAGCACCTTCCCTCCAAATAAGCTCACCACAAAAACTCTGCTGAAGTGAGCATGGCAAATATCACTATCAAAATCTATAATCCAGGCCTGAAGTTTATATGTATACAATAAAATTGTCAGGGTTTTTTTCCTTGGACAATTTGATTTAAAAATACTACTCTTATGCCTTGATTTTTTCCCTGAAGATTGCAGAAAGGACATAGTATTTGCTTTCTTGGAAATACAAGCAGTCTCGAATCCTTAACAACTTTGTTAGAAGAAGCTCTAGAAATATTTGCCTTCAGTGACTTCTCTACGTATGGGGCCCGCTGCTGCTGGCATTATGTTCAGCAGTCCCATGGGTGTTTTCAGGTAGCTCTGTCCAAGCCTTTTGTTAAATGGTATGAGAGAAAAAATACACTGAATATATGTAGAACCCATTTTCACGTGTTTGTTTTTGATTTTACACTATCTCAAGCTCTCTTATTTTAAATACTCCAATAGAAACAGAAAGCATGATGGAATTGTGAGCAGCTTGGAGCATAATAGAGAGTTCTTAAAAAATCCATACTGACTCAACCTGACCAACAGTTAAATGACAAGTACAGTTTCAATACTGAATATGTGTAAAAAGCAAAACAAATATATTTGTGATCTCAAACAATGTAACAGCAGCAAAACAAACCCCAAAGAAGCAGCCAGTGTCAGCTGGAGAAGAATTATACAGAACAAAAATACATAATGATGTTTTGGTAACTAAAGAAAAACTTGAAGAACAAAATAAAAAGACAAGCTCTGTGGGGTTTTTTTCTTATTTCATCATACACTTCTGATCAACTGGAAGCAAAGTCTCAAAGAAAGAAAGAAAAAACCAAAAAACTGACAGGTAAATAAATAGATAAGTTGAATGTGCCTGCCCCCCCCCCAATAATTTCAGATTACCTTTCTGACTGGTGGTTTTGTTATGATATCTTCAAAGCTGTCTTCTGCTTTTAGTGTCTGAAAGTTCTCATGCAATATTCCTATCTTCTTGTCATTATCCCAACCTGCAGGACTAGATAAAAGATTATTTTGGCTTTAAATTCTGTTTTTGCTTCAGGACTGTCTCACATACACTCCTGAGCTCCACAGAACCAAAAGCCAGGGGAAGTTGTTGTAGCCCCGTTCTGCTGTGCAAACCAGTTACTGACTAGTACAACTAGGTAGACGTGGGTTCACCGTAACAGAGGAGAGCAACATCTCCAAGCTTAGCGTTTCTCTCTGGGGCACCCAGTGTTTGTAACCTCAATCCACTAGCCCTCAAACTCCAACTCAGAAGAATGTTAAGTGGAACTTTAAAAAGCATCAGTAAAAAAAAAAAAGGCTCTAAATGCTGTTTACAGTTTTACACAAATAAATCTTGTAGTCATATACATAAAATAATGCAGATAACTTACATAAATACGGCATCTTTTTCCACAACAACAGCTGGAACATTGAAAGGAAATCCATACAACTTCTGGACTATATATTTATACACTAAATCAATGTTTTTGTTCTCCTTTACTGAAGTGTAAATAAGTGCTGCCCCATCTGAATAAACTTGTTAAAGAAAACTCATTTACTAGCTAGGAAGAGATACTAAAGTGACTCCTTTTTTTGTTAGCTTAAAGGGGTTTGGTTTTGTTAGTTTAAAGGTCTTTGTAGAATTGAGGGTGAACACAAAAATCAAACAGCTTGCAACAATTTTTGAGATAAGCCATGTAGCAATTTAAATCAATCTGCATAAACTTCAGGTCAACTCAGCTACTGCTTTTAGGGTGAAGTACAGGCTTTTCTCTCTTTGAAAGCCTGTGATACCAACGGTTTCACTACGATACCTTCAAAACTCTCTCCTGCTTTTAGTGAATGAAAACGTTCATGCCATATCCTTGTATCTTGTCGTTATCCCAACCTGCAACACAGACACTACAGCATTAACTCCAGGAGCTTAAAAAATGCCAAAGATATTTCACTTCCCCATGTGGGTTTTTACATTAGGGGAGTAAGTTCATACTGTATAGAGTGATCTGCTTTTGAATGAAATGACAACAAATGAGTTGTGCTGCGTACCAGTCATGAAAAGACCAAGACAGTGCTTAGTATTCCAGTGTGGTTCAGTGCCAAATTAATACAGTTTAGGCACTGGAATAATAAAAGCAGCCAGGGAAGTTTTGTGTAATTTTTAACTTTGGGATTATAAAAATGCCAAACCCCCTAATTTATGGTCACATGTGTGTCATTAAAATTCTAGAAGAAAGCCATGCAGTGGGATCTGATTCCCATTCAGTGATGTTCAGAATAGAATCTCAAGCTGTACATGGTATAATACAAATCAGAGAGATTAATTCCTACTAATTTTTTGTACTCTTCCTCCATCCACAAGACTCATTACAATTACCCATAATTCCATTCTCAAAAATTAAGTCTTTGAAGCCTTTTGAAGGCAGTTCCATCCAGGTACTGAACTGAAGTCTCAGGTTCTTGAATGAGTTTTTCCATTTGTTAGCTGCTGTCTCTCCAACAGCTTTTAAACTTCCCTTTACTACAGCCCAACACTAATGCAATGTAGACATATTACTGGCACCTAAAATCTGGATCTCAGCACGTCCAGCTCACTAAACACCACCAAACAGTACTTTTATTTTTTAAAAAGCAGCATATAAAATTTAAAAATGGCAATAGCACAGCGACAGCTTATATGCAGTCTCTATATAGCACAAGAGAAGCCAGTGAATATTTCCTACAGCAATTCACACTGCCAGCTACAGTAAAGGAGCTGCATGCTGATTTGGTACAGATACAAATATTCTTTTAAGCTGGTCATAATTAATGCAGAGATTTGAGTCATTATCAACTTTAAGACATATTAAAGGATACATTGTAAGCAAAACCGTCTGATATGTGACTGAATGAAGTCAAAGTGTTCATCTCTGTAGTCATGCTCTTTTTCCAGAACACTGATGGCATCACACTGTCAAAATAAACACAAAATTAATATACCACTTTCAGCTGTCTATTGAAATAGCAGTGCTGCTACACATTCAGTTCACAACTCAGCAAGGGGGATGGAGTGGGGTGGGTGGTACAGGGGAAACAAAAAACTTGCTGAGGTAGTTTAGAGCATAATTGATTTTGATTTTTTAAAAAATAATATATAGGTTGATATGCACATACTTTGGTCAGCATTAACTTGGGAGTTAAAGTGATTGTCATTTTTTTCATCCACTCCCCCTCCCTGCTTCCAATGCTGTAACTCAAATCTCTGTTGAAGACTGACCCCAGTCAGCACCACCACCTTTTTCTGCCCAGTGTACTTTTACACACTGGTATTACAAAGTGTCGTGGTTTTTATTCCGTTACTAACTAGCCCTTTGCAAAGGGAGGTAAAAGCAAGAAATGTAGAGTAGAAGCTAAATAAGTAAATAAATAACGGGGGGAAGTGGGAGGAGAAGAATAACAGAGAGCTAGCAGGTGACAATAAAGGTGCTTTTCAAATGAGAGGGTTAGCCTTCTAGTCAAGGAACAGCACATGCATCAAAAGGGTTATTCTTTCACTGTGGGCCAGCAGAGGCTGCAGATGCAGTATGCTTAATGTCAGCAAGAACTGAAGAGCTGGGGGGAGAGGAATCCACAACCAAAACCACTAGTCACAAGAAAACCATGGCATTTTTTCCCTTAGAATACAGTTTTATATCTAGCAGAAACCAAAACAGATTGCAGAAACACCCTAAGAACCAAGGAAAGTTCACAGAGCAGGACTTTGCTAACTACAACCCTCAAATATATTAATCTTCAGGAAAAGATCACAAATATTAGAAAAACCTACCACATTGCTATTTGCAGAATAAGGAAGACTGTGGAGATCAAGAGGAATTCTACTTGCTTACTGACTGGCTCACATCTGTGAGCAAAATGAGGTCTGAGGTATTCCTCGATATCTTGGTAACTGGGTAGAACTAAAGGAAAAGCTAATCCCAAAGTAACATGAAATGAGGGCTTCTAAAAGGTAACCAACCTTCAACATTAAACATTTTTAAAAAATTCTTATGCAAGGTATTCAGAATGACTTAATAACCATGTCCTGCCCACCCCAAATCCATAATTGACAGTATCTTAGATAAAATATGCAAAAAACCTAAAATGTGAAACAAACCTTTGTACAAACTACTACTACTGGAATGCCTAAGTTACATGTTAGTGTATCTGCACCCAGGGGTAAAATCACACTGTCATCTTTGTCTTCCTGTAATGAAGTATTTCTTCTCTGTGGAGAAGCTGGAAAATCCTCGCCTGGTTCTATATATTCCTGGAAGTCTCTTACCACTGAAAGTAAAAAAAGTTATATTAAGATCAGCTACTTTATTATTTCAACAATGATTTCCACTGCCATTAATCTCTAGCACTGTTGATTGAATAGTACTTCTGTTTATGCTGAAATAGTTGAGCATGCACCAAGTGCTAACTGTTTGCTCTGTGCAGTGCAAGGAAACTACTAAGTCTGAGATCTGCTTTATCTACAGCCAGAACACGATCAGATGAAACCATCCCTAGGGACAGCATGAACTCATTTTTACCTTACCATCGTGGAACCGCTAGGCAGTTGTATTAACTATGATTAGTTGATACATTTCCTAAAGGACGTAAGTTCCTTTGCATTCTACTTGGCAAAATTAATGCAACAGTTTGCTAGAACAAACAGAATTAAGCCTCATGCATGCTGCTACAGTACACCAGGTTTTACCTAAAACCCCTCTGTCTGCAGTGCGCTCTGCACAGTGAATCTAGAGCAGGCACAAGCCAAAAGAACAGAATACACAAACATTAGTGATTAACTAGCTTTATAATTATCGGATAGCATGTGAAATATTTTGCATGTTTTTACAGTAGATCAGATACTACTTCAAAGTTTAGCAAGAGGCAAATCAGAATATAATAAAAATAGAAAAAAAGAGATAAAGTTACAAGCCAATACATACACCCAAGCCATGGTCACCTCCTATTCCTACACTTGGGGATGCAGGATTAGGCATCAAGTTTCAGTACCTTTCACATCACACATTTCACATGGTGGAAATGGGGTTCTACCAAAATGCACCAGTGATTTATTTTTTCCACAAGTAGCATGTCCTGATTCATCAAAAAAGCCTCAGGCAGCAAGACAACTTATCTGAATGATGCAAGCTAAATACTCAAAGATATTCTCACTGTTTTGTCCTGATTTATGTTATTCCACCCCTACCTTCACTAAACTGATTGAAGCCTTCTAAGTTCACATCTAGAAAAGCATCAGTTTATTTAACAGAGCCAGACTCTAGTTTAACACCCTAGAGAAAAGGATTTATTAGGCCAAGATTATTCAACTTTTCTGCAGATCTTAGGGCTCACAGTAACAAAAAGCACATGCACAGATTATCATTTTTAATTGAACAGCTACCTGGAGCTCTTCAGGAAATGTTGCTACTTCTGTCTGGGCCGAGAGCTTTTGATTGCCTCCCAAATTGACTGTGTTTTAAACAAAGAATTCTCACCAAGATATGCCAGGCATTCGAGGGAATCTTTCCTACACAGTACCCTGTCTGTTCTGGGATAATTGAAGCTAAAATAAAAAAAGTCAGACCACTATAGTAGTAGAAGTCCTCCACTGGATTCCTAAAATTCCCATTGTATGATCATAGCATATAATCTTTATACAGGTACAGAAATCAGTAAGAAGGAGGACTGATGAAGTGTATCACAGCTCAAAGACTGTGGAATAGTCTCAGGTCTTCCTTAGAGATGCAGTGACTATGACCAGGCCACAAGGCTTCACTGGACACAGCTGAATCCAGTAACAGGAAGAGCTATTCCAGCCTTTCACACACAGCTGCTACATACTCCCTAATGCCTTACACTGGTTTTAGTCCTCACAGGGCCTGTCTCTGAAGTTGCTAGAACTTGACAACACCTCCAGAAAACTACACTCACAAATCCTTTGTAGATTTTAATTCTCTTAGCAAGCTAAACAAGCTCACAGGAGCCTCATGCAAGAATGAAGCAGGAGCATGTAGCCAGAAGTCAGGCAAACAAGATTCCTGTCTCCTCCTTTTGGCAGCATCAAGCTGCTGCCCGCCTAGCAATGCAAGAAGCCACATCACAGGAGGTTCAAAACAAAAACAGCTTCCAATCATATCTGGATTGTGTCCAGGGCTTCCGTTATATCCAACACACAGACGATCAATATCCCTAAGAATTAAACCAGATGATAAAAGAGTAAGAGAGCAAACAAAGCTGTTAATGAGTAGCTGCTTTTCTTGAGTCACTTCATCACTTATACGTTCTGGATTTTGCAGTTTCATGGTTCTATTCAGTCAGTAAAGAGCAAAACTATCAGCCTACGCATTTTTGATAACAAAGATGTTGTGTCTTTACTACTTTCATCCAGTAAAATCCTATCCTGAAACTGTTTGGGGGATGTTTAATACACACACTACCATCACTCCCTGTACACCAAAACAAACGCTACACCCAAAGAGTTCAGCTCCTCCCTCCTAAACAAGTTCTTGTTGCAGAAGATATGATTGTCAAGGACGATACTTCCCTTAGAAGAATCACTCTCAGAAGAATAAACAAGAGAGCTGACACCCTCCCCCCATGTCAGAGTATCTACAACTGTCACCTTATGGGCTACTTTTATCACAGCATGGCTGCAACCTGCGTTTCTGAAAGGGCAACTCAGCAATCTGGCAGCCAGATGCTTAAGAACATTTCAGTTCCAGAAAGCAACTTCAGATTTATAAACTTACTCACGCTGTTTGCTCTTCCTTGTAGTAATTCGCTGAGAGATGACAGGGAAGACTCATGCTTTAGTACCCCAAGGGAAATACAGTGGCTACCACAAAGCAATAGGGAGCTATGATGTTAGTGAGTTCAGCCAGGTAATTTAAGGAAACCTGCAAAATCTTTGTGTTCTGCATGTTTATAACTAAAAAGACGAGACACTGACAGAGCTATACCATATCCATGTCAAAACAAACTTCTACCTGCATTAGTGTCAATAATAATGATGATAAAACTCTTCAGGTAGAAAGGGCCCACACATCACCATGCTGTCATGAACCCTTTTAACATTTACACTTTCGGTAGTCAGGGAACATGTCCCCAAATCTCTAGACTGACGAATTACAAGAACAGTTAAGGAGCTGATGGAGTGACTTGCTTTTAAAAAAAATAAGAAATTCAAAGCTATGAAGTTTTTTCACTTGGAGAATCTTACCTAGAAAAATGTGTAAGAAGCAAGGCTGTAAATTCAACCCAGCTGTGTTCATTCTGTAAGCTCCCCCTCCCACCCCCCAGTTAGGTACTTCTGTTAGAAAGAAATACTACGACTGTTCATATAGCTACTAGAGACTTGCTTGACATGCTTGGTAACTCAACTTGAAGTACTATTTCCAACTAATGAAAAAGACTGCAATGGAGAGATTAAATGGTGCAGAAAGCATTAAGTGTATTTGATTTAAATGGATTCCTACATATCTGCAGAATACTCACACTTTTGTTCCATTTCTTTCATTTCTTCAGGAGGAATTTTTAACTTGTCAATATGTTCTCTTACAACACTTGCCCACTTCTGTAAAGAATCCAGTGCAGTCCAAGGCCTAGACATGTCTACAACCAACATAATTAGAGTGTCCTTTAGGGAGTTGGCCTCCATTGCGAATTTAAGAAGCCCTTTGTGATACAGGTCACCATCCAAAATCCATACATTACATCTTGTTTGGTCTACAAAAAAAGGGAAAATATGTTATGAGACTTACTTGGCTATTAAACCATCTTTAGACATGTAAAATACCAGGAAGAAAGCAGATGACATGTTTTATCAGTCACTTGAACATCTGTAACAACATAGCAAACTGCAGCTTGTTGAGATACACCTCCTCTTCCAAACCCTGATGCTTAATTGCCGATATCTGAGATCTTAAATACATGACCTGAAAGTGATAATCCAAAACACAGCACTCAGCATTTCCAAAATTAACATTCACCATTTCAGACAGGTAACGTGTTCTTCAAATTACAACTTAGAAGGGGAAAATAGGGTGAATTCAACCAATCCCTTCTTAGCCCTTGGCTTGCTCAGTTCTCAAGCACTGCCACCTCCCTTTCAAAATTCAAGTGTCATGTGCCTCTCTAACTCTTAAGGAACAGAAAGGGCCTTGGCCCTTCAGAAAACTGGAGCAGAACTGCAAGTTTTTAGTGATTTAGATGGAGTTACCAGGCAAGAAAATTATTCTTCAGACCTGCAAACGGACAATCACCATACAAATAAACCATCCCACTGCTTATTTTTCCCTCAAAACTGCCATACTCAAATACTCAGAGACACCTCTGCAGTCAATGAAGAGCTAGTGATTTAAACCTAGATAGCTTAATAAAACTGTGCTTTGCCTTCACGTATCTTTTTATTACTCACTACAGAAGTTTCAAAGAAGATGTTTAGACCAAACTTATAATCCTTTGAACTATCTTTGAAACTGATAGCCAGGCATGGAAGTCAGGAAAGCAGATGATTTCAGAAAGAGACAGAAAGGGGGCAGGAGGGAGAGTGGGGGAACAACTTTTTGGGTTTTTTTCATTTATATATTTGTTCTTATAGCATGGACAAGAGTTGGGTTTTTTTCCACACAGAATCACAGAATCACTTAGGTTGGAAGAGACCTTTAAGATCACCAAGTCCAACCACAGCCTAATCTTGCCTAGTCCACCTCTAGACCATGTCTTCAAGCACAACATCTACATGCCTTTTAAATACCCCCAGGGATGGTGACTCCACTACTTCCCTGGGCAGCCTGTTCCAATACTCGACAACTCTTTCAGCAGAGAAATTCTAACCTTAATCTCCCCTGGAGATTTACACCCTAGTTGTAGAGAGCCATAAGGTCTCCCTTCAGCCTCCTTTTCTCAAGAGTAAAAAGCCCCAGTTCCCTCAGCTGCTCCTCATAGGACTTGTGCTCCAAACCCTTCACCAGCTTGTTGCCTTTCTCTGGACACACTCCAGCATCTCAACGTCTTTCTTGTAGTGAGGGGCCCAAGACTGGACACAGTATTCAATGTACAGCCTCTCCAGAGCTGAATACAACGGAAGGACAACTTCCCTATTCCTGCTGGTTACACTGTTCCTGATACAGGCCAGGATGCCACTGGCCTTCCTGGCCACCTGGGCACACTGCTGGCTCATGTTCAGCCGGCTGTCCGCTAACCCCCCCAGGTCCTTCTCCTCCAGGGAGCTCTCCAGCCATTCTGCCCCAAGCCTGTAACATTACCTGGGGTTATTGTGACCAAAGTGCAGGACCTGGGACTTGGCCTTGTTGAACCCCATAAGGTTGGCCTCTGCCCATCTATCCAGCCTGTCCAGGTGCCTCTGCAGAGCCATCCTGCCTTCCAGCAGATCAACACTCCCACAAAATTTGGTGTAGTCTGCACACTTCCTGAGGGTGCACTCAAGCTCCTCAGTCCAGATCATTAATAAAAATGTTAGAGAGGAGTGGCCCCAACACTGAGCCCTGGGGAACACCACTTGCAACCTGCTGCCAGCTGGATTTAACTCCATTCACCACAACTCTTTAGGCCTGGCTGTTCAGCCAGTTTTTAACCCAGCAAAGAGTACAGCCATCTAATCCATGAGCGGATAGTTTCTCCAGGAGGATGCTGTGGGGAACAGTGTTGAAGGCTTTACTGAAGTCCAGGTAGACAACATCTACAGCCTTCCCCTCATCCACTGAGCAGGTCACCTTGTCACAAGGAGATCAGGTTGGTCAAGCATGATCTGCCTTTCATAAACCCATGCTGACTGGGCCTGATGGTCTAGCTCCCAGTATATCCCTATTCACACCCACTGTACAAAGCAATGCCTCTAGATAACTCATCACATCTCTGCAAAGCCTGGTAATATTACTTTCCTTGTTCCTCTCATCTATAAACATCACCTTTCCATTCCATAACTGCATCTCTTCTACCTTCTAGCTATAAGCCAACTCAAGCCAGTTGAAATACAGCATCTACTTTACTTTCCTTCCTCCAAATTTCTGGGTTGGTGGTTTGGCTTTTTTATTAATGCTTGTTTTAAAAGCGTCCTGTAGCATTGTGCACATTCTCCTACCCATCAATACATTATATGACAGTCTTGCAGATTCTGATACCACCAAGGCAAAGATTTCTCTGTGTGTCCAAAAAGATAAATCCTTTCTACAATAATTAAGAGGCAAGATAAGAGCCTGGGCACCTTCTCCCCTAGGCCTGAGGAATGTACTTTTTTGCCTACCATACGTTCAGAATGTTGCAGCTAAGACTGCTTCCCTGGTCTTTTGACTGGTTCCTCTCCTCCCCCACCACTTAAGTAGTCATTCACGATACCTACTAAATGAATTACACTGAGAAACTTCCTCATGATGCAAATCACTCATGGCCTAAGATGGATTCCTGAAATTTATCAAGAAAGAAAAACATCCCACTGTCCTTCCAAATATTGCACTACTGAGCAATTGCTTTCAAAAAGATTTAATATATTATTAGAAATACAAACTTACCATCTCGATCTTCATCATGCACGTTTAAATACAAATACTCCATTCCTCTTCCTTTTTTGTATTCCTCTATTCCTTGAATTTTTCCTATTAAACTAGTTTTACCTGCTCCATCTTCACCTGGAGAGACAGAATTTAGATACTACTCAATCTTTAATCACAGTGAGATATTAACCCCACACACACCAGGGCAAGAAAGATATCGTATACTAACAGGGTGACCGAGCTCATTAAAATTTTGCCATATAGTGGGCTTTGCGCCACTCATCCATCTGCTCAAAGTGCATGCCTGAGCTTCAGATTTCATTTCTAATTATGTATAAATGCAATTATGCCAGTATCCATCCTATCTGAACTAGGCTCTTCCATGTATCTTTAGGAAGATACCTTAAAGAATAGTTAAGCACCTCAAAATTTCGCTCTTGCAACTGCAACCAAAGTGGTAACAATGTCTCTCCTAGAGTTCAAGGCACAGTAAGCTCATCTGGCAATGGTAAGAGTAAGATTTAGAACTCTCTTGTACCAAGCAGCACACACCACCACACTCAGTAAGGCAGATCTGTTTCCCTAGCTTTAATGCGCTGGTTTCTTTGAATCTTCTCTCTATCTAAAGCAGCCTTAAAATTTTTCCAGCTTGAAAGAGTAACCAAGCTGAATTTGGACACGAAGCAGGGTTTTTCCACTCTAATTTGGCAGTACAGTAGGAATGTAACTATAAGAGTTATGATTCAGGTTCCTAAGAAGTACCTTCTTATCAGTTTTATGCCAAACAGAACTTTTTTTTTTCCCCCCAAGGCTCTTCCTATACAACAGGAGTATAAACACTGGCTTTTAGCTACATAACAAATTAAAGAGTTCAAGGACAGTCATTTTCACTGCTAAATGCAAGGATGAAGTTTTCCCTTTAAAGGGAACTGACCATGATCTTTTAAGGCTACATTAAAATAACTTACAGATATACCCACAGAAAAGAGCAGAGAAAACATATTGTGATAAACTGATTTTGTATTTGCTCAACATAACTTTCCCTAGATTACTGCATGAAGTGTTCAATTTAGAGTTCAGCTCTAGGTCCAGATTTCACTATTAGTTTAGAAGTTACCAGAAAGCATAAGATTATTTACTCCAAGTAGCCCAGGGGAATTCACACAATGGAAAGAAAAGGCATTTAAAATGACACAAACAAACTAAAAACCAAACAAACAAAGGGCAAAGAAAAGAAGAAGAAGAAAAAAAAAGAAAAAAGAGACAAGGACTGACATTTAAGATCTAAGTATAGAAAACTTAAGTGGAAAATTATGTTCTATCTGTTTTACTTTTTCAACATTTAGGAGTCTGCTATTAAATCAAGATGCACCTAAGAAAACATATATAGATAAATGTAAATAAACACTGGAAAGCACAGCTATTTTCTATTCATACACCAAGTTTTTCCTCATCTTGTGAGGATACTCTTTTAAATTAAACTTATGTCCAAAGAGTGAAGAGTTCAAGCTTCTTTGTCAGAGATGAATTACAATTCCTCCTCTGCCCTCATGCAAACACTTCTCACACCAAACAGTAGGCACTGGAAGGAACCTCTGGAGATCGTGTAGCCCAAGCCTCCTGGTAAAGCAGGATCGCCTAGGGCAAGTAGCACAGGGTCACGTCCAGGTTGGTTTTGAATATCTCCAGAGAAGGAGACTCCACAACCTCCCTGGGCAGCCTGTGCCAGTGCTCTGTCACCCTCAGAGTGAAGAAGTTTTTTCTTCCAATCTTCTTAAATTTGTCATGTACAAATACATGGGGAGATTGTATTAAGAGATGCTGCACTGACATGTTATGCCGCTGTAGTTTCTATTCACTTTAGCCAACAATTTCTGTATGATTCATTCTGTTATTTTCCCTTTTTGAATAAGTAGATTCAATTAATTTGTGCCAGCAGAAGGCTCAAAAAGGTAAGACAAAGCAAGACCTGGTATCCCTTTTACAGAGTGGTTGCACATTCAGAACAGCTGACCTCCAGAACTCTGTATTTCCAAATGCTTGAAGTAAGCTGAAGTTCTGTACTTCCGTACTGAAGTACTGTTAAGGTAATGTCTTATAGCAAAAGAAAGAGCTAGAATTGTGTTTTCTTTCCTCAAGTTTTCCAGTAATTATCTTCAAAGCCTACACAGAAAGAAATTTTATCAGTACAGCATAAGACAGGTTGATGTAAAATTAGTACCTTTGGACATCTATGGATGCATATTAGTCATTTTAGGCTTCCATTACAGAATTAGTTCATTTTAATCTGTTCTGTGAAGAAGAATCTCTACTACCCTCTCCTTAGCAAATATCCACCCATTTCAAAACACCAAGATCAGGTAGGTGGATCCCTAACATATGTAACTGTGTCATACAAGTTACTGCATGCAGAGAACAGTGCTCACCATTCACTAGAAAGCCAGAATGATGCATCAGTGGAGTTTGAAGGGTTTGGTACTACTTTCATTAACTACTCAGGCAAACGAAGAAAATAGTAGAGTTTGCAGATGACAGAAGAGAAACCAAAAAATGCATGGAGAAAAGGCTTAGAAGTAATACTGACAAGTGGTCCAAAACAAATGAGCAAGGCATAAACCAAGCAGTTACAAGTAGGACAATGAATCGCCTTCTGTGAACGCAGGCAAGGCTGAGTGATAGCTGCCTAGCTGAATGCAACCTATTCCACAGGAGATCCAGAGTTCTCAACAGATTTAAGCTAAATTAGAGTCATTATCATGGAAAAAGCTATCAGACAAGAAAACCAGAACGATCACATATGACATAAGGAAGTCCTTTTTACCCACAGAATTCATCATAAAATGTTAGGAAGAGATGATTCCCTTGGCCAAGGGAAGGAACATGCTAAGACTTGAGGTTCTATCTACCTCTACTTTCTATTTTTAGTATCTTGCACATACCTTTTAAAATTGTGACAGCTGCAAATATATTTGTATCCTTGTTATTAACTTATTTTTTCCAACCAAACTCTTCAATATAAACTAATTGAAAAGTCAACACATGTTGACTACACCCAGTTACAGCAGGAAAAAGCAGTAGTATAATTTGGCTTTGTACATTTTGCTATAGCAAGTAGTCTTGCTGAAGACTATCAAAATACAAATAAATCTTAAACCAGTGCTTATCTAAAGCGCCTGAATTGTTATTAAAAATCTCATTAGCTAATTAATGCGAAGCGCGTGCAGCGTTACCTTTTAAGACTCCTCAAAACTCACATGTCATTGTAATGCATTTAGTATGTATAGAAGATTCTCTCCATCAGAGGAAGGGGGGAATATGTGTGAAGAAAATTTAAGTCTATTAGTTACTTTATGTTTGATGGATAATCTACAGCATAGTAGTCCAAATAGTGCTAAATACTACCAGAAACATATATAAAAGTATATGTGCTTTTAAAAAAACCCCCAACACCTCAATAAATATACATACACACACAACATGGCATTTAAAAGTACAAACCCTAAGACATTTAAACATGGTTATCTTTTTGTTGTCTCTAGGTATCTCTAAAGTACATGAAAAAGTAATGCTGCTTGGTTTCAGACAAAACAGAAATGTCATATTCCTCAGGCTTAAACATCATTGTGTATTAATGTCACAAAGCATCTTTTTAAAGTGCTACTGAAGCACTATATAAACCAGAGCCACGTGCACCTTCCAAAAGTCATGATCATCACCCTCTTCCTTCCAAAATGTTGAGATGGAAAATATTTCAGCTACTTCTTTATTTGTAATAGCGTGGTAATCAAATTGAGTTGTGTATGTAAGCTCACAGAGCAAAATCTCTGTGACACAATTATAGATTTTTATTCTATCTATATCAAATAGGTTGTTGCAAATTTAAGATTTTGCATCCCTCTTTTGTAAGTAACACAAAAGGTCCTCCTTCTCCAGAGTAAATCCTAAAGAACTAAAATTCTCCATTGTCTCAAACTGCACTTCCACACTGATACCACACTGAGGAAAACAGAAGTGAGGCTGCCAGCAAGCACTGCCACACACCAAAGCTGAACACAATAAAAGAGGGACAACAGATTCAGTTTTGCAGAAAAGTCAGGCTAGGAAGGAGCTGAAACAAACCAATCTGCTTACATACACTATTTCACCATCTTGTTAACAAAACAGAAAGTCTTATAATCAACTAAATAAAGGCAGTTTCATTTTATCCCCACACATTTCAACTCCTCTGATGAGCTGCTCAAGTTTGGGGTTGTGGTCCTCAACGCTTCTCTGTCCAAGGTGCTACTCTGCCTACAAAACAGGACTTTGATGACAGCCTTTCTTGTTCCTGTCCTCAACAATATAGGAAGCCAAAATACAAAACCCTGCCCAGCCTCCTCCCTTCTTACTACTCCAGGCAAAAAGTATGTTTACTGAGCAGAAAATGGGAGTATCGCTAGATGTTTTGCTACAATAGAGAATTCAGCAGAATGGTCACACACAGATGGGAAGGATGGGCAATGAGGTGAATGAATCGCCTTCTGTGAACGCAGGCAAGCAGGCACTTATCTATGAACTGCTACTTAAACTGTTCAACCAGAAGCTATCACAGTAGAGAGAACTTAGGCTATTACAGACCATCTCTAAATTTTGAATTAAACATTTTTAACTGAAGAATATTTAACTACTGATGCTATTTCCACATTTCTTTCAGGTTAGAAAATGGAAACAGAAGTAGATTTTCAGGTAAAACATTGCTTCCTTCTCACAGAATTCTGTGAGTGGAAGAGAAATCAGTGTGTTATCTCCAAGTCACATATGAGTTTTGATTTTTTTATTTAAATGGTTTCAACACTGCAAAGTGTCACATTGTGTTTCTTCTTTGCCTTGATGTATTTTAAAGAGGTGAGTGTTGCTTTTGCGTCATCAATATTGTTGGTCTGGCCCCCTTCTATCCCAGGCTCTCTTTTTTTTTTTCCCAATAGCTCTTCAACAAGCCCTGGATGCCTTTAACTGTGTAATCAATAATCCCACTGGTTCCTTGATGGAGCTTTTTTGTTTGCTTTTTAAAATCATCAATTAAAATTCATCTTGTTATGGGAATTCTATAACTCATCTCTAAAAGAAACCCCAACAGATTCAAGCAAGGGCAAGTAAAACTAGAGATAATTAACAACTCCTGCCCACCCCCCCAAAAAAACCACACATATTTTTGTGAACTAGCTTTATACTTCTGAGAAAACTAAACCAGTTTCTGGATAGAAAAAAATCACAACATCTAGTATTTCTAATATGAAATATTGAGTATTTTTATTAATAGAAAAACCCCGCTTCACTTAAATATGATAAACAAAGTAATCAAACCCAAGCCTAAGATATCAAACAGGACAATGATGCTTTCCCAGAATGACAGAGATCTGTCTATTCCACACCCCTGTGGAATGACTGAATCCTGAGATAGTAGAGCAAAGACATAACAGTCATCTTCCTATTAGAACCAAGCACTCGTGTACTACAGCTATTTTTAAGATAAAACCCTCCTTTCAAGCTAATAACTGCCTTTTCCACAGCCACACATTAGTGAAAGAGACTTGTTTACACATAGAATAGTAATTGAAGAACATCTTTTGCAGAACAAGACCAAAATAATCAGAGTAAACCAAATTTAGTTTGCTTTCAGAGAACTGAAGAATGAAATTAATTATGTTGATGAGATCCTTCTCCAGAATCCCTCAAAACAGCATGGAAGTTCACAGTAAGTAGGTCATACCAAGTCTTCAAATAACTTGTCGCTAATTTCTAAATTACTCATTGAACTTGTCCTCCTCTAAGTTTGTTTTACTACACCAGATAAGTCTTTCCCCTCACATTTGGTATCTTTGTGGCACTGAAAAATTGCATAACTTTTCTGAGGAGCACCTTAATTGTGCTTCTGCATTACAACATGTTAGGAAGCAGACTACAGACAAAAGGTGTGCTGGAACAGTTGTCACATCCTGCACCACAAAGACATACAGCCTGACTGTGGACACAGGTACAGCAGTAACGGTGTTACTTATGCTTGGAGAAACCCACAGTCAGAGGATGCCAAATATTGCAGAGAATTCCATAGTGGAAGGGAACAGCATGCATCTCTAGTGCAAGCCTTCTCCTTTAACACAGCAGTTAAGTCATCTAGTGTATTTTACTCAGCTTCACCACCAAAATCGAATAATCCAGTGTTACTATCAAAGGGACATCTTTATTAGTACTCCTACCACTAACCTGCCTGGAGAACACAGAAGTACAATTCCTTTCACTGTTCCTCACCTTTGGAACTATTTCAGAGAGAGATCCAGTAATCAACAGCACACCTCTGACAAAGCAGAGACAACTGAAGAGAAATGCAATTCAAGAATTTCAGAACTCCTGTGCTGTTCTAAGTTTTACTACACAGCATCCATGTAATTCTGACTTTTTGGAATGGTATTATAGCGGAAGAGCAGAAGAAGTACTACATAGTTCTAAAAAAAACATAGTCCCAAAACAAGCAATTAGAATTTTATCTAGGTCAATGCCACATCAAAATAATCGACACTTTAGAAGTACGACTCTGATGATGGAAACAAAACTTGGCTGTGCTTGGAAGGCTTTCATTGCCTGATGAAGAAGTTGCAAGAGGAAAAGCAGCCATCTGACTTAACTTCTGCAGTACTAGAGAATTAAGAAATACTTGAAATGAACAATGCGAACAGTATCAACAAGAAGTATTTAATGTACTGTAATGGCAAAATGATCAGGGAGAATCTTCCAGCTACTTGAATAGGAAAAAATAAAGTGGAAAATTAATTTTTGTAGTGTTGAGTACAAATTTAAGTAAGCAGAATTTATATTGAGTTTATATACTCTCATGACATTTTGCTGTAACACAGAGAAAAATGTTTCCACAGCTGTAGACTGTGGTAACTTCTTCTCAAGCATCCTGACAGCCATTGGACAGGAGCAGAGCTGTAAGATTCCAAATACATTCTATAGTGCTATGCATTCCACCCATAACCTGCATGGTGACTTCTTAGCTGCTCCTTCTATTCCACTTTATGCTTTGGATATAATTATATCATGAAGGGACAGAATAAGAGAGCTCCCAGTTATAAGCATCAGTTTTCTCATCACACTCAAGATAATTAATTCACTTACAGTCTTACTTCATTATTTCATTCAGAGCCCTTTTTTCAGTAACTGTTTTTCCGTGAGGACTTTAAACTTTGATTGGCACTGCAAGTAGCATACAAAAGGAAAGTTGTATTTTTTTTGTTCATACAAGACCAGAAAAATGCTTCTATGCTGTGAATAAAACAATGAAACAAAACTGTTAAGTGAATTAATTTTTATTGCTGATTTTGAGCACAGTTAAGAGCATTATATGCTAACCTTCACTTCACAAAACTATGTGCCACATCTAGAGATTAACATTTGGCATTCAAGTTTCCTTTAGTTATTTCTGTGGTGTCTTAAACTGCTTTCCAGGTTCTTAAAAATGAGATGTTAACATAGCTAAAAATAAATACTGAACTAGCAGAATTAGCATGCCAGATATAACCAGGTTCCCAGAACAAACAGACATACAAATATATGCAGCATTTGAAAAATATAAATACTGTAGGCAAATTAGAAGACCTGTCCTAGCAGACAAAAGAACACTGAAGTGGTAGGTTAGTAGACTGGTTTTTATGTGGGTTTTTTTTGGGGAGATGGGTTGGGGACTTAGGGAATTATTTTTTCTTAATGTATTCTGTATTGGAAGGTTTGTCACTATATATCATGTTTCAGCTGAGAAGTTTTCACCGATGTAAACTGTTTATACTGCAAATATTTGTCTGCCACAAAATGAGTGAAAACCATCAAGACCTCGGTCAGCTTTACAACTCCTGCTTAAAAGTATTCAAAGAATGACAGAACTAGAAATAGTCGTGGCAAAAACTGATCTGTATTAACAACACAAGCTAGTACAAAACTATTTAAAGGAACAAAGCATAAAAATAGAGGAAGTGTGAGATAACAGAGAAATTCCAACCACATAGCTCAAGAACCTGAAGAGACAGAACTTCATATACCAAATCTGTCCAATATAGAATACCTAAGACCTTCCCCTTTCCTACACCAGCATGATTCAGGAGCAGCATCATGACTTCCAAGTGAACATCAAAGCATAATGCATGGATTAGGTATTCTAACAAGAACACAGCCATGGTGCTCACCAGTCCTAAGATCTGATGTTCTTTTTCTCAAATATATGCCAAGATTTTTTCCCTTGGACCATGGCCTTCTAGAAAACACAATTCCCACAAAGGAACTAGAGTTTCTTCTACAAATCTGGACATATTTTAAAAAATGAACCAGTTAAAAAAACTAGTGTTACATTAAGTTATTTGATAAGTTCTACATAAATTGGTAAAAAGAAAATTTCTGTACAACAGATTAAAAGTCACAAACTAAATGAGCATTTGGAAACATTCTGTGGTTCCCTCTCTAGTTCTGAAGGAAACAGAGTCTTCAGATATAGAGCATTACAGATTGCCTGACCACAAAGAGAAAGGAAAAATAAGAATGTAAGCTTCTTGACAAGGATAACAGTGTGAAGAATCTTCCAACTTTGGCAAGGACAATCATCCAATTCAGTTTCAAAATATCGCATAAAAAGCTGCCAATCGTTACGAAACCTTTCTTTAATATCAACAGAACTTTGCTTTAGGATTATGGAGGAGAAAACCCCTAACTTAGAAAACCTGAAAAGAGCACAAATGACAAGACTACATAGAATCACACCATGCATAGAGTCCACATGAATCTTTACTGGGTTTTAATCATGTTTCCAAATACTAACACACACAGTTCTTTCTGGTGTCAGGGACGTTGGCAAAGGAGGGAAGCAGCAGCTAGTTAACAAATCCATCCACTCAGATACATTAAACTGTCTACCGGTAATAGCATTTAATAGCCTTTCAGCTAAAAAAACCCACAACCCAAACAAACCCAACTCCAAAAACCCACTAATAATAATAGCAATAACACAAACTTGAGAGCATCCCTTTCTCCCTCACCCCCCATTTTTAACATTTTGCTGGACATTTGGACATTTTGCTTCTTTCCCTCAACACTGAATAATGGCTGGGTCTCTCACTATTGCCCTATCAAAGTACCATTCTGTAACTCCTAATCCTTGCCAAGTGCAAGGTTGGACTAACGCACTGGGTGGAGATAACAGAACACCATGAAAGCCAGCAGCAGTAAACGATGCTGCTGCTACTGCATAACTTGCTGATGATATTGCTGCTGACAAGCTCGGTGCATGTGGGCAGGACGCAACCAACACACCCAGACAGCCTACCCCGCCCTCTGGCCAACAGGGAGCAGCCGTCATTGATACCGTACGGGCCACGGAAGCAATTTTTGTGTTTGTATGACACGCCATAAGGACTAGCAAGCAGCCCAGATTGCACAAATGAGGGAGGTTTTCAGGGAAGGTTGAAGGAGCCACACACACACTGAAGTCAACATTCATCAGGGGGAGAAAGACAACAAAAATGACCCTTCCAAGCCATCTCTACATAAGGAACTAGGGTGGGGGATGAGCAGTAAGGATATTATGGTGAGGTACCTATGATAACCAGGATACCTCAAACATCTCTGGATATTGGCTATCCAAAATGAAGCAAAAACATGTAAGGGAAGAAGAGAGTGGCTTAAGCAAGTAAACCAGCACCTTGCCACCATCACACACGCCCCCCGCACCGCCCCCCCGCCGCCTTTAGGCATCAAAGGAGAATCTCCAGACGCCCGAGCCGAGGTCAAGGAGCAAGGCTGCGTGCGGCAGGGAGGGGAAGGGAATGGGGATGCTTCTCTCACCCAGCAGGAGGACGTTCTTCCCCGACGGTAGCTTAGAGCGGGAGCGCGTCGACACCTCACTGAGGATACAGGACCTAGCGCGGAGAGACGACAACGCTTACGAGGGGGCGACCCGACCCGCTTCCTCCCGGCCCCCATCCTCATCACCTCATTGGCGGGGNAGGAGTTGCCACCGCCAAGGGGAGGAGCCCCCTCCCCCGCCCCTTAGCTCACTGACCGAGAGGAACCGAGTGCCAGGAAGAGGATTAGCCAGCCCTACCCCCATCCACCCCCCCGGCTCCTCCGCAGGGCAAGGAGTCGCTGCGAGGGCGGTAACGGTCAGCACGCGCCCCGGTCCCCGGCCGCGGGGCGGGGGGG
>VZTU01033470.1:105595-228211 GCA_013400835.1 Zapornia atra
GTCCTCATCACCGCCTGCCCGCAGCTCCGCGTTGTTGTTGGTCGCGGACGAAGAAGAAAAACCAGCAGCCGAACCGAGCCCGGACGAAGAGGAGCCGAAAGAACCGGCTCTCCCTCCCGCCGCCGCCATCTTCACTGCCTCCTCCCTGCCCCGCCGCCTCCCTGAGACGCGGAGCGGGCGGCGGCGGCGCAGCGGATGACAGGAACCCGGATGTTGGGAGGTCGGGGGGCGGGGCCCGAGCCGGGGGCGCGCGGAGGCAGGCGCTGGCGTCTCGCGCGCGAGCGAGCGCTTCTCTTTTAGCCGGTTCTGAGGGCGTCGCGCCCGCCTCCCCACGGCCACGGCCCGCGGGCACCGAGGCTCCCGCCTCTCGCCCGAGTCTTCGCCAGCCGCCCCGGGGAGAGGATGGGGAGGCCGCGAGCGGAGCGGGGGAGCCTTTCGTTCGGACCGTTTCCAGTGCCGGTCCCAGCCCCGCAGGTAGGGCCGCCCTGGTGAAGTGAGGTGAAAGCTGCCGTCGTCTGCCTCGGTGCTGGTTACCTCTGTGGGGCCGGGAGCTGCCGCCGCCGTGTGCCGAGTGCTGTTTGCTCCCTAGGCAGCCCCAGCCCTGAAGGAAGCACCTTGCATCCAAGAAAAGTAAGTGCAGCTAGGGGTGAGAGATGCCTTTTGGGGGAGGACTTGGTGGTCTTGTCTTCTCCTAGAGGCCCACCCGTTACTTGCTCTTCTAAGTGTCTTTTTAGAGTTTGAAAAAAATGGGTCAAATCAACATAATTTTCACAACCCATCTCTTGACAGAAGTCCCAGAAGATGCAAGCAAGCAAGCACGTTAGCTCTTCAGTTAACAGAGGTAACGTGTTTGCTAAGGTATCACATGGACAGCTTTAAATTCTGTAAAAATTGGACAAAACACATCCATCAATTAAATTCCTGAAAAAACATACCTTAACACAGGATATTTCCTTGTGTGCCTCTTTCAAACAAAGGATGCATGTTCCCAGAGCCTCTGGATATACAGAAAGGCACTGGCAGTATTAGCAACTTAGTGTGCCAGCAGTTTGTACTTAAGTTGTTTTTGTTTCTCACTGCTGTGTTTAATTTTAATTTTTCCCAGGAAAGATTGCTTTTTAAGTGGTATTTTTCTCTCCATGGCTTTCTGTTGCTTTGCAACCCAAACTGTGGACATACCTTTCATACGGTGTTTTAGTATAGATCAGGTGTTGGAACTTGTAGGTCACCATTCATGAAAGTAAATTTCAGTGAGGTCCTTGAGTTATAAAATAGCTGAAACAAACACTAGTCATATAATGAATTATAGGTACTTGTAACAGATGCACAGTTATTGGTTGACGTATTTTGTTATGGATAGAATGTGGATGCAGAAAACTGGCAGTTTTGGTGGCGATGTGCCATCCAGTAAACAGTGACCACTAAGTACAAAAATGCTGCCAAAAAGCCAACAAGAAAAAACCACTTGCTTCATGACCCTAAGTTTTCCCAAGACAGCAGATCAAATTAACTTTTCACAGTTGAAAGAGGGAGTTTCTGCTCCCGTCTTTTCTGTTCTCCCCATGTGGCCTTCTTCTGTTATCTCTGGTTTTCATCACTGTTGAATCAACTGATTTAAATCACTAAAATAGCAGAAAATTGATTTCTAGAATGGTGGAAGAACTCTGCCAATTTAGTGAGCTGAATCGTCTGGTGGAAAGGGTTTATTGAGTTGCAGAGCCGGAACAAAGGGCAGGGAACAGAACTGACTTAGGGAGAGAAGGAAGATCAGAAGGAAGGACAAGTATGAATTTGGAAAGCAGTGGAATGGGAATGTCCTTTCATCAATAGTGAACAGTTAGGTCTGCTCAGCTGCAGGCCAATTTGCAGCTCTAAGGGAAAGGAAGAAAACAAACAAAAAAAATCCCAAGAGATTCTATAACACATTTTCTAACTGAAGCAACTTCTAAGAGTCCAAACTTCAACTACATATTTCAGTCAAAGGGGATAACACTGGTTTTAAAACAATTTGACAAAGGGGATGCTATTTGTCCCGGTGTGTGGTCTTGAGATTTTTGTGAAGCTTTACTAAAAAGTGGAAAATCTCTAAAAGTCAATGAATTGGCTTATTAACACCTCGCTCACAGAGGCACTGAAAATAATGAGAGGTTTCAAGAATTTCATGTTACTCATTGCTGCAAACGATGTTCCATGTCATATTATTTGCATGCCAACTATATTAAATTGAGGAATGTAAATGATATTCCCCTTAGGATTTTTTAGAAATCAGAATGTATATGACAACAAGTAATATTAAGTGTGTGAAAGTAGTCGAAAACAAAAAGCTACATGGAAGCATGATGATAAGAGCATATTGCTTTCTGCTGAGCAGGGAACATACTGCTGTTGAGAAAAGATGGTGCAATTTTCCTGCACTTCTGCTTTTACAGAGGCTGGAAAAAGAGTTCTTGTCTGGAAAAAAAAGAAGATGTATCCTGTGATTGTAAATCTGCCAGAGATTATTCACAGTGAAAGAGAGACCATCTCTTTTTCTTTCTCCTCTCCTTGTTCCCCTGACATCCATTCACGGTTTAAAGTGACTTTCACTGTCTCATCCTTTTGTAATGGAGGATTTTGCTGTGTGCCTTTGAGAGAGATGTGTATTATCACGATTTTCTGAGGGTTTGCTTACCAGATTGTCACAGCTGACAGTTGCGATGATGTTTGTGTGGTAAATTTGCTGCCTTTACCAGAAGCAGTCCTTCCTTCCTATTCTGCCTCCCCCTCATTTTATTTCTCTCTCAGGAGCTGCAGAAGAGAGGGTGAAAATGGAAATGCTTGGTCATCATACTCTCAGGTTATGTTTAAAAATAAAAATCAACAGGGAAACAAAAGTATTGAGAATCAAGTCTTCATCAGCTGTGCAATGTGCTGATACAGTATCCCAATTAAATTACTCAGAGACTTAGCTGTGCAGCATGATGGGAAGAGGAGATTTAGAAAAGGCCTGTAATGAAAATAAAGCAACCATAGAAAAGGGGGGAAAAATCAGTAAGACATTATTTCCTTTACTCCTCTCTAAAATAAGTTTCTGTCTGGCAAAATGATTGTGTGAACATCCAGGAACAACTATCCCATGCAGCCTTTTCTGAAACTGATGTTAATGATGAACAGGAACTGATGTTAATGTTACCCAGCAAACCTAAAAGCCTCATTTTCTCCTACCTCACCCAACCTGTAGCTGTTTATCCAGGCACATTAAATAGAAGGTCTTCCCCAACTACCAAATTGTAAGTTTTAACATTATGAGTTTGAAGTGTGTTTTCTCCCTTAGAACTACCATTCTGATTTGATAGTATCCTATACCAAATCGCTGTTATGCTTGTGGAGGTAGGTATGACAATACAGGAAGAATGAAGATAATGAAGAACCAAGTCCATCAGTTCTGGTGAGAAATGACATTGTTACAGCTGTTGATTCTTAGCAAAAGTTTTAACTTGAAAAAAGATTGCCAGTGGCTTAACGATGTGCGTATCTAAGGTCAAAGTATGACGACATCCCTAGCAAAATAAGGTCATTTCCTAATACAGGCATGATCTGCATCTCTCCGTGAGCTGCCCTGGGGTGATGCCAAAGTGCAGACCCTGAGAGGGAGTCATTGTGTAGCTTCGAGCTTGCTATGCCCTGCTGCCCCAGGAGGGACCAACAGGGAAAGACAGCTGGTGAGCCATCGCAGGAATGGAATCTCGGCTTCTGTCACATTCTGTGCCTTTTCGCTTTGTGCTTTGTTCTGTACCCCTCTGCTTGTTATTAACGTAGGGCTCCTTGTTGGCTGGCTGTCTTCATGTAAAACTGTTGTCTTGAGTTAGCACTGTATGCTAGCATATGTATGGCCAGCTTCTCTCTCTGCGTGTATTGTCAGTGGCCAAATACTATAAAATTGACTGCAAACTTAGAAGGCTTTTTTTTTTACCACAAGCCTATGGAAATGAATTGTTACAGTTCAATTACTTTTGAAAGATCCATTTTGGGTTGTTAGAGAAATTCTGCCTCTAAGGCATAACTGGCTTCTTAGCAATGTTGACCTTGTTGTTGAAACCAAAATCGTAAAGGTCACAGTGCTCAATACATACTCGTAATTCACTGTGCAGAAAGCATCTCTTTGAAAAGGCAGCAATGAGGAAGCAGAAGACCTAGAATTTCCAACAAGATGTTTTCTTGTCTTTGCCTGTAGTTTATTAAAAAGCACAAAACTGAACTTCTAAAGAGAAAGACAAGTCTGGTTTGCCATTATTTTTTGATCTGAATTTGTGTGCAATTAATATTCAGAAAGCATTTGTGAAGATGGCCATGATTTTTGAAAGTGTGCTTTTTGTAGTATGAACATTGTAGTACTCATCTGAAACAATCTGAAAGTGAATTACTGATTATTTTCTCGTTTACAATGCTCAAGTTGTTTGGTGAAGAAATGAAAAAATATTGTATGACTTTGCAATTTGTGCTGTCAACTATTCATCTAATGGACAACATCAACAGAATTAATATTTCAATCTGTATGCTGAAAGTTAATATAAACTGTATGGATTACGTTTAGGCATAAGAAATGTGCCTCATAAGAAATATTAGACTGCCACCAGCTTTGTGTATCCCATTTCTGTTTTTCATTTGACCAAGTCTGAGTCTTGTTATGCACCCAATAATGTCTTTTGGTGGTTGGTAATATAAACTCTGCAGACCATGCAGCAATGCACCACTTACTTCTCAATTTATTTTATACCTACTGCACTAAATTTTTAAGAATGTGCAGGGCTAACTAGTTTTATGAAGCAGAGTATTATGGCCTGTTGCAAAGGAGATAAAGATTGTTTAATTTCCCAGAGACAATAATTTATTTCTTTAAATTTGTTACTGCTCTGTAGCAGATGCAGCAGAGCCCCTTAAACATATGTTTAAATACACCCTTAAATTTGCTTGGCATCAATGGGATTTATCACCTGGCTGATGATTAAAAATATGTGCTTGCCATACATTTATAGAAGATAACTTTGCAGGATCTGATCAGCCAAGAGCTGCATGCCCTTATTTTCCATTGGGAGACCAGGTATATTCCTCCTCAAGTCACATCGAGCTCTTTCAGGGCCACACAGTATGATTGTTCCCTTGGTCTGAGCAGGATCATTTCTTCAGAGAGAGAAATGTCTTGATTATTCTTTTAATGCAATACTGTTTATTCAGAAAATCAGAAAAATTAATAATTTGTATTTGTTATGTTAGAGGCAGGCAGCAGCAGGTACTTCCTTGTGCATTATTTACAGTTCTGCTCCTTTAGCCAGTTCTTTATATTAGGGAGCTGACTGACTGCTCCTCATAGAGCTGGTTTGCTTTATGCTGGCTTTTTGGTTGTCAGGTGGCATGGCTCCTTGGATAGATTGCCATAAACCAAGGAAGGATGTGTGTTTGTGATGTGGTACCTACTTCAGGCACGTTGTCCCGAGGTATGTGTGAACAAGTTTGTATTTGCTCTGTCTTCAGTAGGACTGAGGTATCATCCATTTATTGTAAGAGTGTTTATAGAGATGCTTACTGCAGAGTAGCTAAAAAAAAATGTTAACCTGTACTCAGGCTACCTTGCAATATTTAATGTACAGGGGTTGCCAAACTGTCACCTAACTGCGCTGTTGTGAGGTCTGAGAATCACTTACAGACCTGGGTTTCTAATTGGTCACTTCCCTCTGGCCCAGTCCTTGGGTGGTATTTGCAAAACAACTTACAAAAATGTTTAATGGGGCTAATATTTAAAAATTCGGAGTCCTCCTTTGATGACACCTTTTAGCTGCCATCTAAGTAAGCATTCTAGAGTGCTTATCTCAGAAAGAAAGATTCTAGTAATGCAAGTATTGTATCAAATATATTGGGTTTAGGCTTTCATCATCTCAGTGGCTTAGTAACTCCCATTCTGTCCTGCCTCTGTGCAGGAGAGATTGCTTGTTTTGTTAATATCTCTCTCTTCAGTTTGCTATTCATTAAAAAGCAAAAACTTTGGAATGGGTTTTATTTGTTTACACATAATGATGTGATTGTCTCCATTTTCCCCTTTAAAAGTCTAGTCATTGAACATCTGCAAATTTCAGAAATACATGTATGCACACACATATACTTCTTTCAATTACTGGATTAGAAACTGATATGGTACATTGCATCTTGTGATATGTTGTTTCATATGTTGGAGAAACACATTTTTCATATGTTGGAGGAACATTCTTTTTCATGTTTTTCTCTCAATGAATTGTAAATAATATTTCTGGTAAGGATGTTGTCCTTTTCAGTAAAACTGCCTGTTAAAAATCACCCTCCTCGAAACTGCTGAGCGGATTACTTCAGTTAGTGTAATCAAGTTATAAATATAACATTAACCTGTACTCTGCTCTCTCTGAATTGCTAGAGAAATACAGCCCCAATAGACAAAAATTGGCAATATGGAGAATTGCCTTAAAATAAACACACAGTGTCTTAGGATGCTTTAAAAAAAAAGTGATGAGAGGGGAAATACTGGCAGTAAGAGTTCTTACTCAAAAGTAAATCTTAAAGAAATAATATATTTAGTAAACAGAATTATAGAGGTTCTTTAGAGTGGAAGGAGGCCTGGCTTTTATTCAGCTCTTGAAGAAATCTATCCTTATGTTTTATTAAGAGATGTTCTGTGCAAAACCAATAAGCAGAACTGCACCTGAAGTGCCTGGAAGGTGCATTGTCCAGGCACATTTTTAACATATAACACAATGTTTTAAAAGTAAGGGGTGGGGGAAATCAAGTCATGAGTGAAGAAAATCAGATCTCAGCACCAGGTATTTGTAGCTGTGTCATGGTCCTTTGCCCAAGTGGCTAAAAATAAACACTGTACACACTTCATATGCATCTCTCCCTTTAACGTGTGGGAGGACAGAAAAATCTACATAGGAACAGATGCTCTGCTCTTGTCCGTTTCACAGCACCCTCCCAGGTTCTTATTCCTGCCCTTGGCTCAAAGAAGCTATGCACTCAAGTGAAAGGCTGTTTAATTCTTAATTAATATGATGGGAGGAGCAGGTCTATGAATGTAGCTGAGGATAAACTGGTCTTTTGAAATAAAGTTTATTTTACCCGCACTTAAAAGTATGTGATTTGGGTTTTTATATGGAAAAAAATATATAAATAAGCCCAGAATATTTTATGGATTTATTTACTCTCAATAAAAGAAAAAATTCTTGTACTTCATGGCTAATGAAAACAATTTCTCATTACTACCTCATGGCTAATGAAAACAATTTCTCATCACTTTGGTAAGAATCTTGCCAGTGTGAAGAAAAAGGGTCAAATCTTACTTCAGGGAAATATGATGCATGTTATGAAACTGATTCACAGCAAGAATACCTGAGTGAGTACAAATATCAAAGAAAATACAGATTCTTGTTTTATTCTACATGGGAAATCTAAGAGATTCAGATTTCTTTATCAAAAAAAGTATTTATTGATAGTTGTCCAGCAGTTTGTTTCTCATTGGGGGTTAGTGGGTTTGGTTGATTTTTTTGTTGTTGGTTTTTCTCCAAATTCTTTGCAAAATGTGAATTTAGCATCTGCCTTTAAGTTGATGATTTATGGTGAAAACTTGCTGACACTAGACTGTAGGAATACAGCAAAAGTATTTTAGCTAGGTACTCTGAAGGCTTTGGAATGAGTATTGATGTTTATTAATGCGATGTTCTGTGTTTTGGAAAGAGATTAACAGAGGTGCTTTGGTTAAAGAATTTTCCTGGTTCACCTCCCATGACATTCAGATGGCATCTGAAATCTCTGATTGCTTTATTTTGCCTTTGACATTGAAAATGTTGGTCGGGAATGTTAAAGGCTTGTTGCGTGGCTGTGGGGATTCAGCGGTGGTGAGGTATGTCATGGGGCTGGTTCTTCTCTTGACTGCAACTAAATCAAGTGAAACCTCTCTTAAGGCAGGGGTATTGCAGCAGTGCAAAATGAGCATGAAATGATAGTCAAGCACAGAGATTTTTCTGCAGGGTCTTTCCTCTTATTCATTGCCTCAGCATGTGAGGAGCACAGAAGTTGGGTACGGTGCCAACAGAATATCCACATGACAGCAGACAGGGAATGAGGAAGTACCACTGTCCTGCCTCCTCTGCTAAGCAAAGGCAGATCTCTCTCTAATTACATAGTCTGATTTCAGATATGTTATAGATTCCCCAAACATATGTTAAAATCTTCAAGTTGTAACCATTATAACTTAAAAAAAAAACATTTTGTGGTTTCCAATTATGGTAAAAACATGTAGTCTGCTAATTTGACTTTAGCGATGTTTTGCTTGCTTTATGAGAACAAATATGCATATTCAGCTATTATTGTTATGTGGTTATATTCAATAACAAAGATCTATGCAGAAGGCCCCACTTTGAAAATGGAGATTTAAAAAAAAATTCAATATTTTTTGGTACGCTTTTTCTTTTAATCCACAGTGTCTTTCCCAGCCTTTTTTCTCTCACACTTACAGTTATAAAATATGAATGCCTCTCATCTACCAAGTCACTCTAGGCCATTAGGGTCCTGGAGCTTCTCTTGTTTTCTCTGCTTTGTGATAAAGCTCTTCCTTAGTCAAAAAGTCTCTCCTCAAATCCTTTTTTAAAAGATTTATGTTGATCTTTGTGCTGGTCTTCCCTTCACGCTGATATGAGGATGGAGTCCGCTGTCCAAGCAAATGCTCTCATTCCCACCCTTAGAGCCCTGTCCTTCCTCAACTCAAAAGAAGTGCTAACTTAACCTGATGGTGAAGCGTTCGGCCAGATACGTGGTAGACTTCCTGAAGCAGCGTTCTCTGTGCCGTGTCTGTTAGTAAGAGTGACTTGCAGTAACAAATCTGCAGCGTGGAACAGAGCCAGAGAAACTGTGAAGAATGAAAGATGTCCAGGCTAGCTATGCAAATTGGATCACACGGGGGAAAGACTGGAATGTGCAAGAAATCAAGATAGACTGTTCTTAAAAAGAAAACAAAAAAGTGCAGAACCATTGTCAGCTGTCCACCAGTTTAACTCCTACTGGTTTAACTGCATTTCTTCCCTCCTCAGGTGTGTCTTAGAAACTGTGTGATGATGATACCAGTCATCTGCAACTACTAAATTAGGGAGATGTTTCTTCCAAAATGGTAAGATGTGATGTCATTCTCATAATAGAGTTGACACTAAGCTTCAGAGTCATGATGGTGACTTGTAGGGCTAAGCGTTCCAGCAAAGCTGTCAAAGCATGTCAAAGATTATCATAGACTTTGATATGTATGAAAAAATTAGAGTCTGTTCCATGGAAATTCTGCATTCCAGAAAGGCAAATCAGTACAGAGTCACTGAGGAGAAAGAACATGGTGATCCATGGAATTAGAAGTGTACAGGGTGAGATTAGGAGCCTAATTTAACTACATGGTGAAGTATGGTGGAGAAATAAATCATCTAACCACCACTAAACTATTTCCAGAAGTGAGTACAGCCACAACAGTTTGGCATTGACTACATGTTGAGAAGGACTGACTGCCATGGTGACAGGGCACATGGGCTTGAAAGGAATGTGCTAACATATCTATACAGCTCTGAGAAGCATGTGTGTGTGGGTATAGTGTCCACAGAGTGCTGTGCTGGTTGGTGTGGTGTCTTAATCAGCTTGAAACTCTTCACATTGTATACCGTGCTATGGACGTGCTGTAAAAGAGCTTGATTTGATAAGTCAGGCAAAATGAGTATTAACTAAGATAAGATTTTTCTCTGAATGTACCACCTGAGAGGTAAAGCTCTTTAAACCAAGGGATGGTGTTTAGTAGAGGAGCATAAATCATTTACTAGGACTACATTCAGCCAAAAAGGGTTTTCTGCCAGGGCAGAGATGCTTGGAGACTGCCATCTTATTGAGAAGCTATAGCAGGGGATTTGGTCAGTTTCTGAAAGAGATTAAGTGCTATGACTGCGAGCGTAAGAGTGGATCATTTGCAGTGATTCAGGAGTTCCCTTCTAGTCCTATGTTCCTGTGTCTCACAGTTCTGTTGTAGTGGCGAAGTGAACAATAAACTCCACTATTGAATAATCTGGGAAGAGCACAGTCCTCATTATAATATTGGGGAGTAATAGTTACTGCTGATCTACTGAATAGAACTGATGAAATATTTAAATTTTTTTTTTTTTTGTCCATGTAGTTTGGGTCTCACAGTAACTAATGAAAATTAGTTTAGTTTATTATTTAAAAAAAAAAGCATCTTGCCAATATTTATATTATGAGAGGCTAGTGAATATATTCCTGGATTACATATAAAATAAAGCTTATGATCTAATACATCTCTATCATATCCTTCTTCAGATGCTTTTCTAATTCTACCATAAGTTTTTCCATAATGGAAAGACTAAAACTGCATATAGTATTCATAATGTGTCTGTGGTTTGAATGCATACTCGGCAGACTTTTCACACTTTTCTCTTTTAATTTTAAAATAATTCCTAAATTGCTGTTTGTTTCTTTAAGCACCAGATGTTTTCAGATTTCTTTCCTGGTGATACTGATTAACACCCCTTGTGTATGTGTATATGTGTTTTTCTCTTCCTCTCTTGATGTGCATTACGCTTGCTGACACCAAATAGCCTCTGGCATTTTATCACCAGTTCAGTATTGAACCATCATCTGAAGCTTTTCATAGCCAGCTTTAGATTTCCTCAGTCTAATAGTTTTGTTTCATCTGATTTTTTTGCTCTTTGTCTTATTATCTGTGTACTTTTCCACATCATTTGTGAATACGTTGAAGGGCCCGAATCTCTCATTTGAGCCTGTCAGTGAATCTCGGGTACTTTCTTCGTGTGAGTATTTCCTTATGAAGAATATAATACAGGCAATGTAAAATTGACCTATAAAGATCACTCATCCCTTTTTTCTTCTTCCTAAAAGAAATTTTTGCCATTTGTTTCATTGTTTATTTATGGCATAAATAGATGCATTCTTAATTCGTTTTCACGATGTAGTTCTGCTTTTCAAAGGATTTGTAGGGTAATGGGAAAACAAGGTGACAGAAATTCACTGCTATTTGTTGATTTAATTATCACACATTTTAAGTTTTAATGGCTCTAATTAAACATTTTTTAGTTCATTAGATTCTGACACACATGGAAATTTAGAGTTATTGTCAGACAAAGAGTATATAAAAGAAACTGTTCTTTTTGGGTTTTGTGTATTAGCATGTAAAGATTGTCTCTGACTGTCTACAATCTTCTATTGGCTTAATCCACCGTGCTTACTTATTAAGCTATGAATACCTGCAAATCCTTTAAAGGATTAACTGTATCTGCCTGCTAAGCTTTCTGAGGCAGTTAAAAATAACTGCAGGCTGATTCTACTGACACACTAAAAATTGGACCTACTCTACATTTTAAGTTGTATTTGCCGCTGCTTTGACAGATACAACACAGTTGAGAGGTACTTAAACCTTCTATGAACATCCAGGTTGACTCAAAACCCCTGTGAATAGCTAGCTGCTCTTTTTCCTTACAGCCCACAGAGAGAATCATCATGAAAAAATGCCAGTGACCAAGGGATATATAAGGTGGGAAAAGAAATTCGGCTTAATACCTATGCATGAAATAAAGATACCCTTCTCTGTAGAAAAGGCTGTGACTTACACAAGGTGGTCTGACCAGTTCCTGTAGTGCAGTCCTTTATGCCTGATATGGCTTTTGCTAGCTGCAGTCATTGACTTCATAAAATGTGGGTCTTTTCCACATTTACAGAATTGCTATATTCTAATGGAGCCTGAGTGCTGGATGCTGCCAGACGTTATTACAAAAGGAGCCAAACAGATGAGATTTGCTGTAGTGGGATCCCTGCAAGGAATGCGCTTGGCGCTCCAGAGAGCGCATGAAACAGCAGCATGTTAAAGTGTGTACTGACTACCTCTAAACTCTGTTATTTCTGCTGGCCCTCAGCGAGGATGAGCTGTCCTTCACCACCTTCCCTGGTCAAAGTTGTTAAATTGTTGGAAACTTTCAGACAAGGCTTCTTCACTCTTCATTGTCTTTTACTAGTTATTTTCTGTCCAGTGTCTTGTACTGGTGTAACAGAAATTCCAGGTCGCAAAAGCATGTTGTACATGCTGGTATTTTCTTGTTGGCAAAAGACAGAATACCTGATGTAGATCCTTCTTTGCTACAGTGATTCCTACCTTCCTTAACAGATTCTTTAGGTTCCAGCAAAAAAGCTGGACTTGGAGTGTGCGTAACAGCTGAAACTGGTTCTAGCATTTTTAAGAGCTGAAGGAACATCATGTGGCATAAAGCTACTTTGCTCCCAAGTGATAGGCCTCCGGCTAAATAGTACTTAGGTGGATGCATGAGTCCTGCATTTGTTTTGAGGTGATGATGGAGGAATATTGAAAAACAAATGTAGTGAGATGTGGGTACTCACAGGGGGCAACTCTGTTGGGAGTCCCTTATAATGAACTCCTGACTGTAAAGCAGTACAGTCGTGGCTTGGTCATGGCTCAGCAGGCAGAGTGTAAAGCACTGACACAGGTGCAGAAGGAAAATTGGGATAATCTATTATTCTAAATAATGTTTCAGTTCTAAACAATGTTTTACACACAAAGATTGCTAAATTTTTTCAGAGAGCGAAGTGATTGTTACTTAATTAATATGCTGTTTGACTAGGGAAGGGCTGTAGGTTTCCCTGCTCTTCTAAATATGTAAACAAACTGCACAATACAATCTGAAGGATCTAGCTCGAATACAATAAACAATATAACTCCATTAACATTAATATGTGCTACTTTATGTCTAAAATATTCTTGGAGACCGGTTAAAGTCTGTGCTGAGACACCTTCATACTGAGCTAAATTGGGAGATCACATTGTCCTTTGAGAAGTCATCAAAAACTTCAGAGCGCGGTAATAATTCAAACCATTTTTACGGTCAATGTCTGCCCATGTGTGGCCCTGGCCTACTGGAGGAAGGGCGACTGCTAAGCACATCCATTGCTTGTGATACTTCAGCAGTGTCTCATAGAACTTGTAGCAGGATTTCCTACAACGCACTGGGTTGTACTATGCAGGCAATAGATGACATGGACTTACCAGGTCGCTTGTGTGTTTCTACTTAATTCAATGCTGGTTTTTTCTGATTAGCCATATATTGCTTAATATATGGTGTTACCTGAACTTCATGAAAAACTGCCAGGTTAAATTTTACTCAACATGTATTTTGGAGGGAGAAAATGGACTTTCACAAAATACGCATCCTAGTATAAATTATTTAGTACTTTGATAAGAGTAGAATCCAGCACTCTTACATTTTAAATAAGAAATTTTGTGGAACCCAAACCTGTCAGACTTTTGCCAGAAATTTGCTGGTTTCTGGCCAGCTCATATACCCATCCGCTTGGCAGGTTGCCCAGCCTTCCAAAAGCTGCAACTGCCTCTGCGTGAAGAATGGGAGCGCTTCCAAGGTTGCAGGCTCCAGAGCGCGTGGGCAGATGGACTTCCTCTCAGGTACCCATCACCATGGGTGCAGACAGCCTCCCAGCAGGGTGGTAGGTTAAGGGACTTTCGGGTCTCGGGGTGTTTTATCTTGTGGCAGCTTTTAGTAGTTTTCTAAGAAATTGTTTTATAAGTGGACATCCTATTCCAGTCACTAAAGAAGACTTTGTATCTGACAAGAGGGATGTATGCATTTAATGTGTTGCTTGGTAGCAGTCCTACTTCCAAGGTTTATGTAGAAAGGACACAGAATGCAACAGCATCTGGAGGAATGTTGCTTTGTAAATTGTGATTTTTGCTTCTGAAGGAGCATTAGGTTTTGTTGGAGTTTTGCGTTTTCTTTTTATCTTAACAGACATTCTTGTTTCTCCTACAAATAACCTTATTTTAGATTCAACCAGACCTAAGCAATACCTTGTGGACTAACATGCAAATTTTTAATCAGTCAGATATTGATGGTAGCTAATTCACCCTTGGTATTAAGAATGTATTGTGGAAAGACTGTAATAAGAAATAAAAGCTGATATGCTTTATGTTCACATGTACATGGTTGTTGACCTTAACAGTTTTTCTCCTATGTTTTTAGTGCCAAGAACATTACAATTTAATATCACAGAGCAATGCTAGTGAAATTGTGGGGATTGTAACTATTCATGTTTGTGTAAAATAAAGTGGTAACCATTACTTGAACAGGTTAATAAATAATAAAATCACACAAAGCAGTATTGCTTTCTTTTTCTGATTATTCTTTAATAGTTTGCTGCATTTTAAATAGCTTTTTAGAAAACTTATATTTCCTAACAGAAAAAATAAATCAATTTTACAATAGTAGGCAAATAGGCTGTAAATAGATGCCAAATAAATAATTCTGTTTTCTGTTTTTATGAAGTTGAATAATGATATTGAAACACATTAATGAAGCAACTGTGATACACCATATATTTTATAGACTATTGTCTGGAGAGGACACTTTTTTAATAATTACCCTCAAGGAAATTTAATGAAGAATTTTTCATTAACAGAACACACTAGAATATAATATAAATAATGCTTCTTATCAATAACTTGTCAAATAGAAACAATGATGCTATAAAAATCTTTCAGCAACTTTACTTTGTGACTTTACCTCATACCTTGTTCCACTGAAGTTGGTTACTGAAGTTCCTAGTTGGGCAGAATAATGGTTTCAGAATCCAGGTGGATAATGTCTTTGCTTATACAGTGTTAAGTAGCAAAGCAAGAACTGAAGAACCAAATGTTGTGTCTCATCAAAATCCCTATGAAGGAAGCACTATAATTAAAAAAACCCAAACCCTCTACAATTTCTCCACTAATACCATAAGCTGGGGTGAAGACAGTTGTGTATTTATCAGATGCTTCCACTGAGCTGTCCAGAATGAAACCAAACTCAATTGATTTGCCTCTGCTACTCCAGCTTTATGTGTGTTGAAAGCATTGCAGCAAGGGTAATAAGAAAGAAAGAAATACAGATAAATCACACACACTGTTTCTTGCTGAAATGATGACAGGTAGTTTCTCTTTTATTATTCTTTTGTGCCAGTCAATATAAAAATTTTGCTAACATATTTCTCACAGCATCTACACATTAAAAGTAGTTTCCTAGCTCCATTCTGCTTACAAACTTAATAACAACATACCTATATAAAATAGCCCATGATGGTCATATCTTCAGCTATATATTGGCATAGCTCCAACTTGTTAGCTGTTGACTTCATTAGGATTTAGATACAAACTTAGTTAAGCCCATGCTTAACTGCTTTGTCAATTTCTCTCTCTCATTGCTTGTAATATTGTATAAAAAAAATGCAGTTAGCTCATGTTGACATACAAATTAATATTCAGCTATATCTGTATGTTCTTTGCACCCAAAACCATGATTGATTTACTCTTGTTCCAAAGGGTGCTGTAATGACTTCCTGAATCCACTGTGACTTCCCCAGTGGTATGCTGGGTGTGAGCATGTGTGTGTGTTTATCTGTTCTCCTAAAGGTGATGTATGGGGCTCTTGTCTAACCAAAACTTCTGTAAGCAGGTAGACTGCATTTCAGAATAAATCCTTGCTAGTGCATCTCCTCCCAAAGTCATGCCTTTTGCAGTAGATGTAAAGTCCTCTTCTTTTGTGGCTTTTGATTCAAATCACAGTTACTGAAACCTGGTTTCCACTGTACTTAAAAAGATGTGCAACAAAATATTACATTAGTAATAGTAGGAAACATGTAGGAAGTGAATCGCACAAGAGAGATTTTGTAGCCTGAGACTGAAATCTCACATATAAAACATAAGTTATCATACAAAGTGAAGTGTAATAAAATTATGGCTGTAGGCAGTTGCTTTAATAAACAGTATAGGGTTTCCTAGCATGTAATAGCCTATGACATTTTACCAGAAGTGTAACCTTATATTTCTGTGACTTATGTGCATTCTTCCCCAAAATAGCATTAATTTACAATAAGATTATACCTATCCAATTTATACCTTTAAACCAGGCATTTATACCTGGCCAAAGTACTGAGTGTCATATTGGACTGTCTAGAGAGCTATGGGTATACTTAAATAAAAAGACTTGTAAGTGCTCTAATTATCTTGATAAATCAGGAGCTAAGTGACAATAGTGGCATAGATTAGAATTAAAATATATTTTTTAAAACACACATTTCCTTAAATTTTAGTTCCTAAAATTTTTTACAACATGCCTATTTATCTCTTCATATTTTTAGTATTTGGGATGTATTGTAGTTTCCTCTGGCATATGTGTCCTGTAGGGCAATGGACAACAGCATCAAGAAATAAACATCTGACCATGTCACAAATCCAATTAACTCTGACAAGGCTTGTAAAGTCAAGTGAATAACAAAGCAATGCTGTCTGGAAGCAGCTTTGTCTTTTAGATCGTACTGGAGATGGTAGGACACCAGCTGGGCAAAGCAAAAATACTCCAGGCAGATGAATTTTGTGCATCCACTAAGACCATCTTATACCCTGACGAGGTCAGAGCACTATGGCATTTTCAAGTGCCAGTTTGCATCTCTTCACTCTTTTGAAGTGGTTGAGAGGAGGAGGGAAGTATTCCCCTCACAGATTGTAAAATATGTGCTAATGTCATTACAGGGTAATGCGGTGAAGCAGAAGCCGCAGTTAACATCATACAGCCTCTCCTCAACCACCACCACCCTGTTTGGTTATGAGAATAACCTGCAGTAGGTATCAGTGCAACAATCCTCAGGCAGAAATTCACTGAATCATCAAGGTTGGAAAAGACCTCAATCTTCATCCAGTCCAACAGTCCCCCTACTACATGTATTAGTACCTAAACCATGTCCCTAAGTACCTCATCCAGTTTTTCCTTGAACACCCCAAGGGATGGTGACTCCACCTCCCTGGGTGACCTGTTCCAATGCCTAACTCTGGTGATTGTCTAATCCCAAAACCTATACCTGTTAAAGATAGCTTTCCTTTTTCTAGCTCTTGACATGTATAGTTATCCTGTGTTCCCTTTAGTGAAACCTAATGACTGCTTCACTGCTCTGCTGCATTCATTCATGTTTGACACTCAAAAATGTGCGTGAATGTCTCCTCTGGAGTACAGCATGTCAATCTAGTGACACTCCTTTGGCAAAATTATTTTGAATTTGTCTTGATAGGAGAATGCATTCCATGGTCTTCTGACTAGAAATCTCAATTCCTTGCTGCATGTTTCCACACAGAAAGACATACTCCATTTACTTTATCTGTGTAACTCGGAACAATCCTGCATTGCACTTGAAGTTCTACAGCTTTGCCTCTCTTCTTACTCAAACCTATGTCACAATCATGCAGTACCCTCAAGTAAAATGCTCACTTTCAATTTACATTAGAGTAATGGAAGGTATTTTAGACTCATAAAGTATTATGCAACATTCGCTATTATTACTGTTAATTATTGATCATAATGACCTACTTTTCTAGTTTCCAAAGTAGTCAAACACACTCAAACAAACATCAGCTCTAATATGGGCCCTAAAATTGGAACAAACAGCTATCCTCAACTTTGGGATGGAGGAAGGAACATTTCTTTGGGAAATAGGAGAATTGGTGTTAGCTCAGCTACTTTGCAGCTCATTAGCACTGGAAATTTCCTGGTGCTTTCCTTATATTTCCAGTTGATTTAAGCTAAAATTGTATTAACTTCAGCAAAGTTTTTCAGGTTTAGAATGGGATATCTGATCTAGAAGACAGAAACAGATACATACAATGACTCAGTGGTTAGGTTACTAAATTAGTAGATTTGGAGTAGGGTGTGAAACTCTTTCCCCTCTCCTAATTCCACATGTTTATGTGCACTGCATCTTAAGAATCTTTTACCCCTGCAACTTGAAGAGATTGGAGTTTTGTTCTCATATAGAGGTGAAAAAATCCCTCCAAACTTCAGAACATCTATGGTGCCTGTTTTGTAGTTAATCTTAGTGTTGGTCCCATCTTTCTTCACATAGAGGATTTAACATGGGGTGAGATGGGTAAATTTATTTTAACTGTCAGGATGGTGTCCAAGGTCAGGGAAAGGAGCAAGGAAAGACTAAAGAATGTGCAAGATTGCTTTTGCAGAGAATTAAAAATGAAACATCATGCTTTTATATTTTTTCTAGAGGCATTGAAACTTGATCTTGTGCTACAACTTTGGACACAAATAGACTCTATCAAATGGAGCTATGCTCTAGATGTGGCACAGACATATGTTGACGTACCATTACCATATGTGAATCCAGAGTGATACTTAAGCTCCTGAGACATGTCTCATGTTTTAAATAGCTTTCCATCTTTTTAACATATTTGAACATGTGTCTATTTTCATTACATTTTTTTTCATCTTCCTTTGAAGTCACATGCATTTAGAATTGATTTAGATTAGGCAGAAAGGACCAATAGAAAGCAGCTAGAACAGCTTCAAGCTGAAAGAGGGTAGGTTTAGGTTAGATGTTGGGAAGAAATTCTTTACTCTGAGGGTGGTGAGGCACCGTCACGGGTTACCCAGAGAGGTTGCGGAAGCCCCGTCCCTGGAGGCGTTTAAGGCCAGGTTGGATGGGGCTTTGGGCAACTTGGTCTAGTGAGGGTGTCCCTGCCTGTGGCAGGGGGTTGGAACTAGATGATCTCTGAGGTCCCTTCCAACGCAAAGCATTCTGTGATTACTACTACAGTTAAATATATTTGGAACTCAACGAGCCAATGTGAAATATTGAAACAAAATAAATTCTACATTGATTTAAGTAAATAAAACATTGTATGGATTGGAATTTTTGTCCTGAGAATAATAATTATCATAGGCAAGTAATTAATAGGAATTACCTTTTCCAATTTAAAGATTCTTCCTGCCTGGAGACATAATTTCTCAAAGACTTCCCATTTCTAAACTGTTGCAATACCAAGGACATTGAGCGTTAGACTTCCCTACAAAAGGCATCAGGCTGGCATAGGAAGAATTCTAAAGACTGGGCTGCAAGAACCAGTGTTAACACAAAACCTCTGATTCCACACAGGTACATTGGCTTTCTATTTCTGCATCTGAGAAAGGGTCAAAGGGCTCTGCAGTGTAGGAGGCCGTAAAGTAGAGTGCTTGACACATTGCACATAAACACATATGTCACGCCGACATCCTACTGTTATGAATAAATCAGTTCCTGCTCGTGCTAAAAGACACTGGTGTAATCACAAAGTGTTTTAGAGACCTGATAAAGACCTTTTTTGTCAATTTGAGTGTTTAAGTGGAAACCAGAGATCCTTAAGCTTTAGGCTAGCCTTCTCTACAGGAAACTAAACACCTCAAAATGTGTAGTGATGCATGTATAGTTTTCCTTTCACGACCACCTCGATTTCCAGAGTAATTGTAATCGGGGGCACAAATTTCTTCTGCATGACACTGGAAAGGAAAAATTACAAAGATGATATAATACCGTTTTGTGTTTCTTATCCTAGGAAAGCCATACATAGCACAATTTGGGTGATCCTGGACTTAAACCCACTAATAGAAAAAAGAATGCTGCTATTCTGAGAGTCAAACGGAGAGAAAACACATGACAGTACCGTATGAAACAAAACCAGAGCAGATCTAGATTGAGGGAAGGGGGAGAGAAGCAATGCCATGAAGGTGTTATTTACCAGCTACTGTAATGCAAGGAAAAGATGAGCACCTCTTTTCAAAAGGGAGTCATAGAAATTTATCAAGGATATTGTAGCATCATTCCTCTAAATCCCTGATGCTGCATTGTTCTCTGTCTTTCTCAGTGGTACCTCCTGCACTTGGTAGTTTTGTACCTGCTTGTTCTCTTTCCACATCCCAGGGGTGATGAGGTCCTGCCTGTCCAAGCTTGTCTCCCAGGCTCAGCATCTCCGTTTGACTGCAAGCAAAGCTGTCACAGTGGTGAGCACTGTCAGGAAAGATACTCTGCCTCTCTTTTTCCTGTCTCTGAAAGCAAGGTGTAAGGAGGGCTTATTCAAGGAATTGTCCTGGCACTGCTACTGTGGCTGCAGGCTGAAGGTTAGTGTTCCTCCCCTACACCACCAAACAACGGATGTTCCAGCACCAGGATCAGAAACAAGTAAACCATTGTCACTCAGAAACTGCATGAGTGAGAAAAATTAAAGGGCTTGCTTCTACCTATGAAATTCTTATGTAGCCAGTGGAGGCTGGTTTGAAACATCTGCATGAGACAGGTGAAAGGGGAATCTGCTGTTGCCTCTGGGTCCTGTGGCTGAGGAGGTTTTGTGAGACAGCTTTACTTCAGGGAGTTTCAAAATGGAGATGTGAGGTACCAGGCCAGATCCCTGATGCAAAATATCCTCTGTGTGACAATATACTGGAGAGGTGAGGAGCCTCAGCACCAGCTGTTTACAGCTGTCAACCTACTCCTGCTACTCCAATAGAATTGCAAAGTAAATGCAGCCTATGCTGGTTTACTCACTGCTCACAGACAGAACAAAAACCGTAACCGTTTGTGGTGCACCATAATTTTCCAGGCAAATATATTCTATAGCACTCTGAAAGCAGAAATACTGTATTTAAATGAGATTCACGGCAGTATATTTTATTGACTTCCAGAGACAGATTCAGAAAAAATTACCAAGCGAAGGCTAATAGCTGCATTCAACATACTGAAATTTGCAAGTTTACATTTTAAGTAAGAACTCCACCTGTAGGGAGAAAGAGGTACTTAAACACGCCTTAGTTTATTAGATGGTGCCACCTAGGGGTTACAAGCTTTTAGAGTAGCAAAGGATAGGAAGTCCTAGTAATAGCAAAGTATTTCTTACCTTAAATCATTGGCATTTTGGACATCACTAGGCAAACAAAGTGTGGCCGAGAATTCCATCTTCCTGTATCTGGTGAACGAGTTGTAACTTTCCCAGTTCCCCTTGGAGCTGGCCATACTCCTCCCTCTGTCATGGTCTGGCAGCGACTGGGGACATTGCAAATCCTGATTTTCTCCTCTGCTAGCCAGGTCATTGTCGGGGAAGACAGCAGGCCTGCCAGCGGCCTAGCTCTCTTCTCCCAAGATTTAGGCCCTGACAATATTCTTCTCTTCCCATGAGAAAGGAGAAGTTACTCATGCTGAGAGGATCCTAATAATCACATTCTCAAAACACAGCAGCCTTGTTGATAGGGGTACAAGGCTGCCCTAAACCAAGAACAGCTATGGGAAGGTATTTGGGAGTAACGGAACATGTTAGGAACCAAACATAACAAGAGGTTCAAACCAGCAGCTGTGCGGATGTTTTTAGGTATTAAAGGTAAACTAACAATACTTTGCTATAAGATAGGTTTATCAGAACTCATTATAATTGCTAACCAATCAATACGGTGTGAACAGTGTGTGTAACCAATTAGCAGTTTTTTAGCTTGCCACGTTTGCAGTAACAAAGGTATAGAATCTGTGGGATTTCACCTAATAAATGGCTTCACCTAAAATTCATATTGAATTGCGTGTTGCTCTCTGCTGGTCGCTATAGGTCTTGGTCGAAAGATCAGGGGAGAAGTTACCTTCAATCTGCTGCTGTGAGGCTGGGTAGGAGATTGCTGTCTTCCTGGTTTTGAGTCTGCAAGGACTTAAAATAGAGCCTTGAAAAGTTTGCATCAGGAGACCAGAATCAGAGGGGAAATGCTGGCCTGCTTCTATCCCATCTGCTCTACTAAAGGAAGGTACAGCACAAGGGAGGAATGAGATGCTGGGACTACTCTTGTGAGCAGATACGCTTTATTCCTCCTGAAACTTCCCCCCTGCCCCTCCCCTACTTGGGCATTACAAATTACAGTAGGCTCCTTTTGGCTTCTTTAACCTAGAAATGGGCAAAAGAAACCTAGAAAAATCTGCCCATCTCTGTATCATGTTTGTTTTTTCAAACTGAGTTTTGGGCTTAAGTCCTGAATTGTGCTAATTTCTTTCCTGAAAAAACAAAACTCCAGGAGAGGTAATATTCTAGGAGAAGTGGGTTTTTCCACACTTTTTAAAAAAAAATTCTCTCAAATGGTATTTGATTTTATTCTGTATCTTCCACAGCAGATGGCGTACCTGCCTTACTGAGACCAGAGACTCTTTTCTAAAAGTGATCTGCTCACTTGGCATGATCTACTGTACCTCAGGCAAAATGCAAATTATACATAGATGTAGTCAAGAAACTCTCTCCCCTGCCCTTACAGGAAGATAGCGATGCTCTCACAGTATCTATGAAAGAAAAATGTCAATGCTTGAACTGTAATAAAGGTCAGGTGTCTCTTCCCTTCCTTCAGTAGTGTCCACACACACAAGCAATTAAGATTTGATTATTAATAAGGGGGGCAGAAGACCTGATTTTATTTGCATTAAGTTCCTTTTAAAAATCTTCTGTACTGAAAAAAAGACAAACAAGCCAGCTGACAAAAATTGCTTTATCTGTCCTTAGAAATGAAAGAAAAAAGAATGTTTTGGAGCTACAAGCCACAAACATAGCAAATGATGCTGGAAGATATACCAAAGATTGCTGTTGGTACCCCTCAGGTAAAGAAACCCTACAGTAAAGTCATAACCTGATGGATAAAACACTTATCCAGTTAGGGAAACATTGTAGCCACAGGGCTGCCCACTACTAAGAAAAAATCCTGATTCCACTCCATCACTTTTGCCATTGGCCAAAATTTCCTTCCCCATAATTTCCCAAAGGCCAAATTTCATTCCCAAATCTGTTCTTTCTTGACAAATGTTATCTGCCTGGCAACAAGGCCAAAATCATGCAATGCCAAATCTGTTAATCAGAATGGGGTGTATCAACACTGTCACAAGTAGAGAAACAAGCTGAGCAGGAATAAATGAGGAAAGGGGGAAGTCTTCCAGAACCACATCTGGAGAAATGATACAAGACAGTGTTCCCATGGTACCAGATGCCAATGTTAAAAAAGCAGTGTCTTAAAAGGAACCACCCTGGGACACAGAGGAGTCACACACCGAGTATGATAATGAAAACTCAGTTCATGGAATGGCAATTAAGGGTAACTGTTCCTATGTCTCAGGAGCTTGACACAGAGAGACACGGGCAGCCTTGTGCCTGAGACTGGACACCCTGGGACCCTTTACCCTAACCTCATCCCACCTTCTGTAGTATGGAACAACAGGCTCAAAAGAGAAGGTGGCTCCTCTCAACACATTCAGAGCCCCTACTCAAGTCAGACCGATATATGGCTGCTCTGCCTACAAAGATACGTCATAGCCAAGGTGAGTGCTTAGATACTATACATAGTATATCCAAGTCATTATAAACATTTAAGAATCTTTATGATGCTGCCACTGTAGTTTATCCTATGTCTGGTACTTTAATGACAACAGTAACAACAAAACCAAATGCTAATCATCAGTCTGATGAGGGTTACTTGCCCTCTCAGCTTACTGGATCCCAAGGACACCTCAAACTCACGGTGTGAAGCTGGGCTTCTAGTCCCGGGGGGGATTGAACTGGGGCACAATCATCCCTTTATGGAGGAAATCAGGGCACAGACACGAGGCCCCCTTGGCAGCCTTCACCGCCTACACCGCTTCACGCAGCCAGGCTGATAATCCATGTAAACCCACACGAACACGGGAATTCTGAAGGCTTCCCCGTCACCAGCTGGTGACACCTGAAGGAAGCCCACGGGTCACCGCTAACGGTACTGTCTGCTCCAGAAGGGGTCTCTGAACCGGGTAGGGAAGACAAAATACGTTCCAGGCTGCCAGGCAATTCAGCGCGGCGGAAGAACGGGCCCGCACCCGGCTCTCACACGGGCTGCCCACAGCTGCCAACATGGCACCCCCGGGCCGGCCGGGTAGGGTGGGACGGGACGCGCATGCGCCTCGCTTGCCTCGCCACCAGCCGACACTCCCACTCACCCCCAAAAAAAAAAAAACAGGGCGCGGCGTCCTGACGCCAGATGCGTGGTCCCCCGGCAACGGCCGGACGTCGCGAGGCCGCCGGGAACCCGGAAGCAGCGGGCGAATAGGAACGAGTGGCGCAGGCGGCGGGGCGGGCTCGGGTGCGCGGAGGGAGGCGGCGGCAAAGTAGTCCCGGGGGACAGCGGGCGTTTGGCGGTGGTGCGGTCAGCGCTCGGCGCAGCAGGGGGAAGATCCTCGACCTTAACCGTGCACTGTGATTGCGTAGCCTCACCGCGCGGCAGGGGAGATGGCGGCGGACAAGGCTGCGGGTGAGTGCGAGGGCAGTCCTCGCGGTCCTCCGTGCCCGCCTCGGGCCTGGGCCGCCTGGTGCGGAGGGATACGTTCCCGCGCGGGGGGCGGTGAGTGCCGGTTCGTCCCGGGCGGAAGGAGAAACGACCGCTCGGCTTACTCTGTGCTGTTTCCTTCCGCCGAGGAAGTAGTGCCCCCGCGGAGCCGGGCTGCGGGTCCTGGCGCCCGGGGTGGCCGGTGTGAGGTGCCGACGGGGCTCGCTGTTTGCGGGCCTGTGTCCTGACGTGCCCTCGGCGAGGGGTGGCAGGGCTGTAGCCCCTGCCGGCCTGGCAGGGCTCGATGGGGCGGGGTGGGTGTCTCTTTCCCAGAGCTTAGCAGCCGGTAGGGCAGTTGGGCTTCTGGGCCGGTTTGTTAAACCGGGGCGTTCGGAAGGCGCTGGCGAGACCTGCGCGCTCTGCGCTGCCGCTTCATCGGCGGAGTTGGATCTGATTCCCTCTGAGCTGCCGCTTTATTGTCAGGGGGCTGAGCGAGTCTTCCCTGAGCTCGGGCCGGAAAGGGCACTGTAGAGAGGAATCAGCGAGGCTGAAAAATAGCTCCTCTGGTAAACGCCCGCATTAAGTCTCATGTACAGTTGCCGTGTGGCTCGTTAGCGTCATGTCCGTCGCCCGTGAGCGTAGCCCAGGGAAGGTTCAGCCCTCAGGCGGCAGCTCAGCGGGGACGGAGAAGAGGGCGATGTGGGGGGAAGCCAAAGGGGCCTACTTGTGTCCTTTGGGGTTTCAATTGCTTTTATGTGGTGGGAGCCTTAAAGAGCCTCAAGCATCTTTTCTCTGGATGGCAAATATGAAACTCCTGGGTATCTGAAAAAGATTGCAGGGAAAAACAGTGTACTGTACTGAGTAATGTGTTCTGCACTGCCTCGTGGGTTTTTATAAACACTGTAAGCATCCCCTAACCTGCAAGGGGAAAGAAAAGGCATTAAGTTTTGTTTTATTTTGTGTTTTTCTTGGATCTGTTGAAGGAGCTCTTGGTTGCATGTGCTTAAAAGGAAAAGTGTATGCCCAAATTAATCAAAGGCTTATTCTACAGACTGTACTTGTTCACAGCAGTGAGTTACAAATAGCTTTCCACTGAAAAGCTTACACTGCTTGTTGTACAGCATTGTAGAAGTCTATTAAGTTTATACTAGTAGCACAGTGCTTCATAGAAAAATTTAGTTTTGTGCTGTAAGTGTCACTATTTTCTTATAAAGGCTGAACACAGTCTGGCCTTTCATACCCTTCAAAATGCTATTGGAGCAAGAGTCATGTGATGGATTCCTCCCCTTGCAAGGAAGAGATTATCCTCTTGCTTGTAGAGTTTGGAAATACAAAATAATTCCAGAGATGCTCCGGTATTCAACTGTACAGTTCACACAAGATGTAATTTACAGGGCCTAGGAGCAAGAGAGCTCAGGAGCAGCAGTTGTTGGAGATACGGAGAACAGGTATGAGAAGGATAATGATTGAAGTCACTCTAGATGTCTTCAAGTACATGTATCTGGGAGATGTGGCTGCATGTTGCTTATGTGATGTAGCAAGCTGATGAGGAGAGCAATCTCCCTTCTCAGGTGGCAGTCTCATGCTTTTTCTTGTTCTCCTCCAGTTTTCTGAAAACTCTGTCCACCATGGGGCAACTTTCCCAGTAGGAGTAACTACCTGCTTGTGCAGACACGCCACTGTCACACGGGGTTGTTTTCTTTTTGCTGTGCAGCCCCAGGATTGCTAACTAGGAAGATAATTTCCCAACTTGCTGCTTTAACTTCAAGCTCAGCGCAGCAGCTTTTTCCAGATCAACACCTGAGCAGTTGGTTTTTACAGGTTGCCCCTTTTGCCCCTCATGGCTAGCCTGACAAGGGTTAGGTTTAGAGTTGCTCCCTACTTGTGAAGGTTGGACAAAACGAAAAGATAAACATGCAGGTACATATGAAAATACAATTTACAGAGGTAGATTGAGTCCTGTCACATACAAAGCAGAGAATCTGCACTACTTCAGATATTTCAGCTGATAATTGTAGCTGCTGTATGGATATAAAATCACCCATAGCATGTTGGTAGTGACTGGTGGACCCACACCGCGTGCTTCTGCGAGAACACCAAAGATCACTAGATCTGAGTGAGACAGTGACATGCTGTTGTGTTTTGCCAGGGAACAGTACACCTACCTGTTTCATTTTCAAATCCCTCAAGAAATATGGAAGCAATAGTTGTAATTGCAAACACTTGATAGCCATTTACAGTCAAGAGAGCTAGAGTACTCTTCCCCCCACCCCGAATTTAGGTGGAATTAGAGGGAACTTTTCGGTATCTTGGGCCAGCCAGCTTTCAGGTGACTCCGGTCTGTGAGATCTGATAATAAAGGTCAACTGAAGCAGTAGGTCTTGGTCTAAATAAGAGTGGCCAGATCACAGCAGACCAGAAGAACCTTTAGATCTTTAACAGGTTTCAAATGTGTTTGGGTAAAAATGGTGGAGAGTAGCCAAAATGTTTTGTTTTTCCAAAGGAAGGAGCTATGCTGTGAACTGTGGCAGCTGGACTTAAGTTTTATTCCTTCTTGATAAGCTTCCAGCTCAGGCTTTACAAACCTGCTTTGTTTACTGAGTTATAGTAGGTGCAACTGATTGTATTACAGCCATAAATCTAACTTTATAGGAGAAGGGACAGCTCTGTTTTTGCTTAAAGTAGTCCTCAGTTTTGTTTTGTGCTTTTTAATATATTGGCAGACTTGGAGACACAGTGGAGTCTGGAGATCTGTCCTGATTTTTCCCTAGGAAATATATCAAACAGCTATATTAGTGGTGTTTTTATTACACAGTTCTATCTTTCATTTAACTGAAGATGTTTTGCTTCAGGATTCAGGCTTCCATAAGCCTTCATTTGAGATGCTTGCTTTACAAACTTCCTACAATGACAATGATCAGTAGCACACTCAGCAGTTGATGGCACTCTCCTAGGTAAAGTTGTGTGTGAGGAACCTCTTGACCAGCCCGAGTGTTATCAACTTCAGAAGTTTTATAGTCTCAAGTCTCTGTGCTACAGTTACTTTTACTACCATAATCTGAAAGGCGTGCTGAGCAAGTAAAGCAGGTACCATAACTGTTAGCATGGAAGTTTGAGGGAAAATGTGTTTGTTTATTCACTGCTGTTCTTCAGAGCTGGCTATCACCCTCCAAGGATTTCTGTTCAACTGTACAGCCGTAAGATTCAGAGCAGGAATCAGATCTATTCTATATTTAGCTTGAAGGAGAGGTGCTTCTTGTTCCTTTCCTCTTCTGCTGCAGAAAAGATTGGCACACTGACAATTTTTCTGAGATTTTTTTGTGTTTTAATTTCTCCTGCCTTTCCCTTTCAAGGAGAAGGCAGTGCAAGTGGTGGTGTAGTAGTACCTGCTTTATGCTTGGTCAGATTTTATAGCAGGTGCAGGTGGTTCTGTAGCCCCTGAGGATCTATCTATCCCTCCAGAGTACTGAAACTGCCAAATCCCATGTTTTGTGTGAATCTCATCAAGTTACCACGTTGCGACCTATGGGTGTAAGATTGCTGAGATTTTAAAATCTCAACTTTGTTGGCATCTTGATGCAAGATGAAAGTCACAACCAAACATTTATAGTTCTTGCTCAGATTTACCGCATACAGCAATGGAGGGGGCCTCACCGTCTTCCCAGCAGCAAACTCAAACTATCAGTAGATTACTAAACCTGTTTTGTTCCTTATGTGGATGTTGATTGATGAATCTTTTGAAGTTTGATTACCCCTGACTGTTGATTTAACTTATACTGGGAAATTTTCAGTCGGTCAGTAGCAGATGACCCAGAGGCAGCGGTGGTGATAAGGAATGGATTTTGCAGAGACGCTCACCGATACACTATTTTAATTGTCGAAAGTGAAAACAGAGTTAGCAGAGTTAGAACTACATCCTTGAGCTCTAGGAAGAGAAAGAAGCATTGAAGTTACCCAGCCTACCTAGACTAGGGTGATAGCAAAATGTAGGTTAGAGCAAAGCTTCTGCTGTGAAATTCAAGAAACGATCTCGCTCAAGAGAGATCCGTAAGATCAGGAGAGAGGATGAATGGGCAGCATTTGCTTGTGTCTTGCAGTGGAATTACTAGTAGGTAGCAATTGATGGAGTACATTGAAGAGTATGAATGTATAAAGAGTTTTAAAAAAATGTATCAGGTCTGTTACAGTTTAATAACAATGTTTCAATTGCAGCTTCTTGTTTAGGGAGAGTTACTCTTCCAAAGCAGGGAGCTGGGTGGAAGTTCCAGTGTTTGCTCTGGTTTTTATGTTGTAGCCCAAACCATCCTTTGCTTGCTCTTTAGGACGCAGCACTCAGAGCACATGGATTTTTCATCTAGCCCACTGTGGTACTTGTTTTACCATGTGTGGCCTTCACCCCTAGGTTTTGTGCAAATAAAGACAATCCTAGTGAATGGCTACAGCTTTGAAGACAAATCTCAAATGTACACATTGTCAGTTAACTTACAGGGCTTTGGTTATTGATTAAGTATAGTCATTTAACTAGGATTATTACACTTGCATTTTATGGAGAGGAATTCACTAGGAATATAGGCTAACAAGGTGTTTTAGCGTAGTAGGGAGACAGAGCTGCAGTTATCTGGAAAGGTACTTGTACTGGCAGGAGGATCTTATTGATGGGAAGAGACAAAACTTTAAAGCTAAATACCTGTAATCACATTTGCAGACTTTCTTGTAATCTTTTATCTGCTTTACAGATCAAGGAACCGAGAAACATGAAGGAGCAGGCACTTCTGGAATTACTGATCAGGAAAAGGAACTGTCGAGCAGTGCATTACAAGCTTTTCTGGTATGACAGAGCCAAACTCTGAATCTTCTAATTTGCCACATAACTGCTAAATGAGCTTATGTAATAACTTTTTCTGTTTTCATACCACAGTTGCAAAGGTAGTAAAGGAATATTATATAAAGCACTAGTTGTGTTCCAAAGCTAGCACATGCGTCTTCTGACTGCTATGATGTGGGAAGAGTGAAGGGGATATTTGAAAGATGTCTGCAAGAGCATGTCTAATCTTGGTTCTCCAAACTTGGTAGCCTTAAAAGCTGTATAATGAGTTAATTAGAAGAAGCAGGTTGCTAGTTGGTATCAGCATTAGAAATGCGTGGTTCCTCTGAAGAATTAATCACTTCAAGCTAAAAATCTTGTGTCAAAGGGTATAAAGGAAGCATGTATATTAAAAACCAGCAACCAAACCTTTTTCATTTCAGCATCTTGCTATTTTCTTTCACATTGTATACTGTTCTGGCACTTTGCATCAAAACACATTCTTCAACACAATACCTACAGGCAATGCTAGCTACGTATTTTGTGTTTCTTGGGAGATTTTTTGTGTGTGTTAGATGGAAAGACCTGGTATCTGACTTTTTCCTCTTTCTCTGTATTGTCCCCTAACTTTAGTGTAGGGAATGACAGGAAGTATAATTCTTTTTCCTTTTAATTATTGTACCTCTATCTCCACAGTGCCTTGCATAGTTCAGTTTTGGATGTGTTAAATAGATTGCGGGAGGAATTTAAATGCTGTCCTTTGAGATTCCTGTTTGTTTCACTCATTACTTTTCTTTCTTCTGGGATGTTGCTACATGAAGTGTGTGTAGTTTGCCCTTAAACTGATGACAGCGGATGTCTTCCAATGTGCCTTGTAGCTCAGTTGTTCTTCTTCACCAACTTTTTGTTTATTGGCATTTGATCCTGCAAGCTGAAGGTGTAGGAAAGGTTTACCTGGTTTCCATCTTGCCCACAGATCTATGGACTTAAAATACTTGTGATCTGGTAACAACTTCATTTTGGGGTTTTTTTACTGGTACAGTGTATCTTGTTTTTCTCTTTCTCTTGCTTTAAGAACTCCCTAAGTCTATGATGTTGTGAGGTGGCGACAGATGTCAGCAGAATTAATCCAGTGCCTTTTTTGGCAATTTGGCTGGCTATTGAGTTGCTTTAAATAGCTTTGTGGACTGTCTTCTATGCTGCTTTATCATACTGCACTTCCAAGTTCTGCCTTGAATAGAATGACTATAAAACTGTATATTATATTATAGATCATGTCTAATAAAGGACAGTTGGCTGATGAAAAACATCACAAAATAAGCTGAGCATTTAATGGTTCAAGGGTTTTAGTCCAACCATAGTTCGAAGCTGTGTTGCCGTGATCTGAAAGCTACTCCTGTTGAGGAGAAGCTCTGAGTGTGAACATGCAAAGATCATCACTAGGAGGTGAACTGTCACAATCAGAGTGCGTGCCAGTGGTTGAGTTGCAAGTCCCTGTGTTTGTGCACATGACCAACATGCTGTTGATACAAGAGCTGTGGAAATATGTCATGACAGTGTCCTGCTACACGTCTCTGTGTGTTGTGTAACTGTGCTTTCACAGGAGGCTGAGGTGGCTCTATTGAAAGTATAGCTGCAGAACAGCAGGTTTCTTAGGAAGAGCAGAAGCACCACAGAGCCCTTCTTTTTTGCAATTCTTCCCTAAATAGAGGGAGTTAGGCAGGAGTCCAGGAGAAGCTCCATGGAACAGCACTTAAAAAAAGAGGAGGGAGTGGAGAGTGGTCTTGGTACTCCAGAGCATAGCCTTTGGTTGTAAAGCATTGATGAATGAACCGCTGTATCTGATTGACCAGGCTGGAAGTAACCCTGATATAGAAGAGGTGGAGGTGATTGCTCCTGTATAGGAATTGAACAGTAGGGGGTAAGGATCACTTAGGCTTAACATGTTTGAGTTTGGAGTTTTCTTTCATTCCTTGATGCCTAAATTCCTCTCCTCAAACGCAGAAAAGCCTAAAACTGAAAGCAGAAAGAGGTGAACCATTCTGAAGTCCTTGCCTATTCTTGAGGTCAAAGAAAGGGATTTCTTGGTTAAATCACACCTCAGAAGAGCATCATGCTTGGCCCCTAGGCATGCCTAGATGATTGAATGCTTCACTCAATGCCTAAAACTTGTAAAAATGTTATTTAAACCTGTACTGGTAAAGTGACACCCTCTTTTTCCAACCTGTCTGAAGCTGAATTCCACAGGCTAAATTGTAACTCTCAGTCTCCCCATAAAATGATGGATTGGGACAACTGCAGCCACTCAATGTACGTGTGATGGGGAAAGATTATGAAAACTGAGGGAAAAAGAATCTGGAAACTCAAATTAATACAGTGAAGACAAATCAGAATAACACTTTTCATGCAAGTTTATAATCAACTACTCCATTTGTTCTTCTTCCACAAAGTTATTTTTTGAAGTTTGGATATGACCTTTACTTTTAGATTTATTTCTCATACATATTAATTTGTATAAATAATTGTGTGTGTAGATGTTTGGTTGGCTTCACTTGCTGTTCAAGGAAATTCTACTTTGCTCTCTAAAGGTACAGAAGATACTTTCATTAGAACTTAGTTGCCAGATAGTATCTTTTTATCTGGTAGTAACTTTGTATCTTCTCTTGCATGTTTCTGGTCTGTGTGCAATTTCCAGGCTGGAAACTATGATGCTTGTTTGCAACACCTAAATACCCTTCAAGACATAAACAAAGATGACTACAAAATAACTCTGAATACTGCTGTTGCTGAGTTCTGTAAAAGTAACCAGACTACAACAGACAATTTGAGACAAACCCTTAACCAGCTGAAGAACCAGGTAATGAAAACATATTCATATGCTACTTGATTTTGAGTGCTGTTAGTGGTGGTGAGCTCTTCCAGTGAAATGGGAATAAGCCTTCTGCCCTCTGTCCCTCTAGATTTAGTGAAGGACTGAGAAAGTAACAGTACTTTTAGACCTCTGTTTTAATTGTGTAGGATGGTGGCTTTATAGTCTTTTTTTTTTTTTAGTTATTGTTGAAATTGATTTGAAGCTGAAACATTTCAGAGATAATAACCATAGAAAGACCTGCTATGTTCTTTCAGTAGGAAGCTCCTTAACCTGAAATAGTTTGTGAAATAATAAAAATGTGAAAATGTTACTTTACTACTCTGTTCATGGCTTTACAATGAAATAGATTTTTTTTTTCCTCAATTTATGCTGAACAACAATAAAGTTTACTAGCTTATAACTTTTACTGACCTATCTTTAGACAGATTAATACCTTTGGATGATTTTTTAAAAAAATATTTGACACTTTTAAAAATCATAGGTATTGAAAGTTTAATGGAACAAGCAGGGGGTTTTTCAGGTTCACTCTGCAGTTGAAGAAATGGATGGTTTAGATGATGTTGAAAATAGTATGCTGTACTACAATCAAGCTGTTATCTTGTATCATCTGCGTCAGTACACTGAAGCTATATCCGTTGGGGAGAAGCTGTACCAGTTTATAGAGCCTTTCGGTATGTAGCCAGAGAGAAGCCTTTTGTTCATGCAGTAACTACAGAAAGATCATTCAGACTTTTTCACTGTCACACAAGTGATTTGTAAACTGCCTGATGCAGTTCGAGAACAGTAGGTAAGCTTGGGAATGAAGAACGTGTTTTACTTCTATCAAGGGCAACAATTGGATTTGGGAGGGATGGTACTTCAAAAAAACATTTACCAGACCAGTATAATGAAACTGGAATGGATGTTTTTTAACAACTTTAAAAGTTATTTATGTAAATAGTATGTACAAGATAGTTAACTTAATGGATGGGTGTATTTGTTTGGGTACTCACATTTTTAACTATCTGTGTTAGGTCATACATCATTTTATATGCTCATATCTGAATACAAAATCCCCAGCTTTTTTGAGCTGTGGGACTTGATGTAGTGGAATTAACTTCATAATCCTTGTTGAATTTTAAAGGTGACAAGCCTGAAGGATGTGTGTGTGTGAATAAATTAAGTAAATGCTACATTTTTCTCCTTCAATGCCTCCCAGTTTTCAGTATGCCTATTTGGGACTTACTCTGTGAAGGCAGCCAAGCAGATATGTGTTTGTGTGGTATATTTTAATGTTCTGTGGGATTCTGTGTGTGCATGTGGCTCCATATGTCTCTTGAGATGCTGGATCTTTGGGGCTGATATGTTTAGACCAATTTAAAAAATCTATGAACGTGCACTTGTTAAGGTGTCTTTAGTTTATGCTTTTATGCTGATGCTGTTTGGACTAATTACCCTTTTTCAGTATGTGTACTTAACTGCATTGTGTAGGTGTCTACTTTTTTAAAATGTAAAAAAAATTATTTTTCTCATAATGTTGTATAGATTCATTTTGTAGTAATTTTTTTCCCCTTCAGTTACGTTTGGAAGGATTGGTATTAGAGCTGTAAAATAATTTTTACTTCTTGGCTTTATACAGAAGAGAAGTTTGCCCAGGCTGTGTGCTTCTTGCTTGTAGACTTATACCTGCTAACTTACCAAGCTGAGAAAGCCTTGCATCTGCTTGCTGTTCTGGAAAAAATGATTTTACAGGGCAACAATAACAGCAAGAATGGAAAAGAGGTAAGCTTTAAACTAAGTCTTTACCAGAAGTATGCTTTAGCTCATTCCAAAATTGCTCTTTTAAAATACTTTTGAATTATAAAACTATGTTTAATTACCTGTGACTTCAGACAGCAACTTACACGTTAGTAATTGAGTTAATTGTATATAGTAGCTGTTTATTCCCTTTCTTTCATCCTTTCCCTCTTTCCTTTAAGTCAGAGACTTGCTTTGGACAGAAGTTGTCTTCAGGGTCAAACATACATAGTTTTACTTGTTTGTCTTGGGTTATGACCATTAACGTTGGACACGTATTTAGGATTTGGCTGACAGGTTGCTGGGCCACATTATCTAGATGGTGCTTTTGTCTAGATGGATCTTTTGCCAAGAAAGATTGGACCAGAGGATCTTTGAGGCCCCTTCAAACCTGCTATTCTACAATTCATATGAGACCCTAAGTTAAAAAGGGAAGTCAGTGAGAAACTACAATCGTGTACCATAGTGTGGGAAGTCAGGCATCTTTTTTGCAGAGTACCTAAAAGTATGAGGCATAGGCCACTGAGGTCTTGGATTTTGATTGTTAAGCTCAAGTTACAATATTTGGTGGGATGTGTATTTTTGGACTATTAAATACTTTTTCTTCTTCTAGTGAGATTGATTAAAAATAGCTTATGAAAGAATTTACAAACTGAATTTAAAAGGTAACTAATAGTAACACTTCCTTTTTTGTTGTTGTTGTTTGGCACTCAGTCAGGTAATAATACAAATAAAGATTCCTCAAATCAAAAAGCTGAAAGTGGAGCTTTAATAGAAGTTGCTAAATCTAAGATACATCAGGTAAGTGTCTGCATATTATTTATACAGGAACATCAGTGTGCATTTTTCTTAAAACTGAGTGGCATCTACTTCAAAACTAGTTCAACATGAATTGTGATTTCTCTCTCTCCCCCACACCCCCCTTCAATTTCTTGTAAAGCAAAATAATGAATTTATCTAACTCTTCCTTTTTGTGAGATCCATGTACAGGAACAACTGGCCTAACACAACAAATGCACCAAGTTCAATCCCTGAAGTTTATAATAGGTTTTTTTAAACTGCAGTTAGCTGCACTGGCCTGACAGGCTGTTGGAGATCTTACAGCTATGTCAGCTGAGCTTTTATTTCACTGTACTGTTCTGAGGAAAAATACGTGAAGGAGCAAAATGCTTTTCTGTCTGCATTCATACTGGTGTTTTCAGTTTAGTAGGTAAATGCCTGGGATTAAGAGGTTAGATTATTTTAATTAGTTTGTCACTTTAAGTGCTAGTAAGTGTTTGAATATGGACTAGCTGTGGACTGTTGAACAACGAAGCCTATAAATTTGCTGTTGAAAGCCTGAATAGAACTACTTTTTTTTAGGAAGGCTTTTTGCCTGGCTTTTTACTATCTATTTTTTTAAATGTATATAAAATATTCTGTAATAAATCTATAGATACAGATCAGCTTACAAGCCTGTGCAAGATACTGGGTTTTATTGAACAAATTTTATTTTTGAACAGTACAAGGTGCGAGCCTATATCCAGATGAAGTCACTAAAAGCATGCAAAAGGGAGATCAAGTCTGTTATGAATACAGCTGGGAATGTAAGTGTTCTTAATGCTATTGGGTTTTTTAATGCTGTTGTCTATCTTAAAAATGAATTCACTAACTTTCTTTAGAAAGAAAGGTCTTACTGAGAATGGATGTCTGAAATAATGCTTTATATAGTTAGTTTGGTTTGTAATCACCTCTCTGCAGGTGTAATTCCTGTAGAATTTTCTTGTGCTGTTTGCAGTTCCTCAGGAAAATGTACTTTGTTGTTAATGATACCAAAATAACAGCAAAACATTGATAAATGGGTTCAGTTTGCTTTATGATTTAAGCAGTGCAAGCCAAGTTTTAGCTTATTATAGATGTTATAGGTTATTACAAACTTCTGATGCCAATGGTGGCTTAAACCAATTAATAAAGATTAATTCAGGGATATGCAGGTTTTGGGGGTTTTCCTTTTTGCTGAAACTTTTTGGAGGTTTACCTTTTGCTAGAAAGCAGTTTCTTTTTCTTTATATAGGAGTTCTCAACTCAGAATTACGTCCGCCATCCCAGATAAATTCTACATTAACTGAGGAGCAGGGCATGGGAGGAGAGCACTTTCCTTTTGTTGCCAGTCTCAACAGCTGCTAGTTTGACAGAAATCCTTCTGGATCATGAGGTCTCTGTTGGCAGACCAGGAAGATCACAAAACAGGAGGAAGTTGTTGAACTCCACAGGGAGGGAAGCTTGGGGAGGAGTATGAGAAGATGGGTCAGAGAGAGATCCTCTTGAACAAAAAGGAAATGCTCTGCATTTAGCCGTTGCCATGACAGAGTTCTCTAGAATAACGTGGGGGTTCAGGGCAGTAACAAAGAGGACACAAAGTTTTGTAGTTCAGAGGGGGTGAGTGTTAATGATACGCTCAACAAAGGAGAGCTACTTCATGACAGTATTAAGGCCTACTAAAATGTACATTTAAAATGGCAGCAGGGACAAGCTGTTTGTGGAGTGATTTAACATTAGCCGTAGAAATCATAAAAGAAGAGGTAATGAGTGATTGTTTTCTCTTTTGCAGTCAGCACCTTCTCTCTTTCTTAAAAGCAATTTTGAATATTTGAGGGGCAATTATCGCAAAGCGGTGAAACTTCTAAACAGTGCAAATATTGCTGAGCATCCAGGCTTCATGAAAACAGGTAAAATAGAAAACTTTCATCCTGCAACTATGTGAATGTGTAGTGTAATAGCACTACTTCCTGATACTAATTTTTAACATAGTAATGATTACTGAAGGGAGTAGTCCCTGAATGTCATAGATTTATATGCTTGGACATGTTTTCATCTTTCTTTTTGTGCTCCTTCATGTATCACTGTTGTGTTTTTACATTGAACATTCTTCTCAGCAATACAGTGGGTGTCTAAGAAAATGGATTTGTGATGGTGTAAATATATATATCTGCAAGGCATATATATATATAGATATAGATATTTCTCTAATTCCAGGCACGAAACAAAAGATAACATACTAGGTATAGAAATGAGAGGTCAGGTTGTACTCCGAGAGGCATAATGATTATTGTGGGGGAAATGCAAATGCTTCATGAGGTGTTGTTTGACTTCTAATGTATGCCACTTTATGTTACTTTTCTATCTAGAAAGTATATATGCACACACATGCACAGAGATGGAACACCACATAAATGTGTATACCTGTTTAAGTGTAAAAGTGGTGGGTGTTGTTTTTTTTTTAAAGTTTTTTTTTAAAAAAGTTTCATTCTCTGTCCTTTATAATTTAGAAGGAGCTTCTGACTGTGTTACCTGAACATGATATATTTAGGAAGGAGAGTGCATTTCCTGCTTGTGTGGTTAGGTCAACAGGTTTGTTTACTTTATAAAACTTGGGCAGGTTGAATGATTTGAGAATTTCCTTTTTTGCAAGAGCTATCTGTTAGAAAACTTGAAGTGTTTGCAGGCTGGATGCTATGGAAACCTCCAGGTGAACTTACTTCAACTTGAGTCAATCAAATTGACTTTATAGCTGGCTCTCCCAGAATGTGGTGCATAAGATCTGAAAATCTGTGGCTGTTTATATGTAGGTCATTTCAGGTCAACAGTCCAAGAGAACTAGAATGATAGACAGAAATGTAGTTTATTAAAAGGCTTGTGAGGCAGGGATGTAACTGCATACTCCATGAACATCTTGCTGAAGAATGTTTAATAAACTACATACTATGCTGACCCATGAGAAAGTGGTGGGAGTGTGTTATGGGCTCAGCGACATATTTGGGTTTACAAAAATGGTCTTTTGCTGTTCTCTCAGGTGAATGCCTAAGGTGTATGTTCTGGAACAATCTTGGCTGCATCCACTTTGCAATGGGAAAACACAACTTAGGAATTTTTTACTTTAAAAAAGCCTTGCAAGAAAATGATAATGCATGTGCACAGCTAGGAACAGGCAGTTCGGATCCAGGTAAGACTTTTAAGAGCTGAAAATAAGATGATGGGTAGAAGAGGAGTGGGCAAATCAAGAAGATAGAGGATAGATGCTTTCATTAATTATCAGCAAAAGTCCTGGTCCATGTCTTTGCAGAGGATGGGATAAAGAGGGTGAGAATTTTGATTGTAACTTGATTTCAGAGTGTAGTGTTGCTATTAGCAGAAATTGATGATGATGAAGTATGTTCTGGTTTGGCTTTTTTTTCTTTCTTCCTGTTTTCTGGGGCTGGGGCAGTTAATTCTCTTGCATTTATAGTCTTTGACCATCAGTTAGGGAGGAGATACGACATAATAAAGTGTCTGGGACCTATTAAGTATCACTAAAGATGTTGTTTATAGTCCTGCTGACAGTAAGTAGAATCATCAGGACTTCAAATCCTGTGTGGAGTGGGTGCGGTTTTTTTGTTGTTGTTTTGTTTTTCTTTGGTTGTGGTGGGGTTTTTTTTGTGTTTTTCTAATCTGGAAGATGTAGAAAATGTGGAGTGTAATACTGTTAAATTTGCATTTGGAAAATTTCTCAAATTTTCTTCCTGAAGAATTCCCAGACTTGTAGGAGCCATGTTCCTCTATTGTTTAATTTTATGGTCAGTTTTGCTATCTACTTTTATTGTAAGCATACAGAAGACAATAAAATAAGCATTACATAAATTTTCTTACTTTGATTAATAGTACTTAAGGCTTTTTCTTCTTCCAAGTAGATGATTTCCTGATGAAGTTATATATTTATTTTTTTTCATTTCTCATTTTTGTTTGAAATCTAGTTACTGTAACACGTTGAATTGTTTTTCCTGTTCCTCCCCTGGCCCTGTACCTAAGTGCAGTCGTAGGTACCAGTGTGAAGACAGAAAACATTTAACAGTTGTTAACAGCAGAGTGGTTTCCTCCTGGAATTTATGAGTAACAGAGACGTATATTCTCAATATCTGGAATTCATTATTGCTATATGACATTTAACTTGAGTAGCAAGGAGTGTAAGTGGTTAGCATTTAATGTACATCAGCTTTCACTAAGAACACAATTAATTTGTCTTCGGTATCAGGTTTGATGTGGAAGGAATTTACTTATAGAGGGAGACTAGTGAACTTCTGTGATGAAAGGGGCTTTTGGTACTTTCTGGTTGTTTCCCTTTTCCTCCCAGAGTTATGCTCTCCGTTCTCCAATACAATGTAATCCTTTTCTGCAGGTAAAAAATTTTCAGGGAGACCCATGTGTACGCTACTGACGAACAAACGGTATGAGTTGCTCTACAACTGTGGAATTCAGCTCCTGCATATTGGGAGGCCCTTAGCCGCCTTCGAATGCCTGATCGAGGCAGTCCAGGTTTATCATTCAAACCCTCGTCTCTGGCTGCGAATAGCGGAATGCTGCATCGCGGCCAATAAAGGGGTAAGTAGATGAGCAAAGCCCTTCTTTGGTTTGTAGTTATGAAATCCACCTAAGTGCAGAAAGGAAGGAGGACTACTTTGAGCTGAACTATGCATTTTAAAGGCCTAATGTTGCAACACCTCTGTGTGGGTCCAGATCAATCATTTTCATGTATATGTGTGTTTGCGTGTTTAATCTGAAGGAAAACCACTGCACAAGTGTCTTGAGACCCAGTGTTAAACTGACTTTTCCCAGATCAGAAGAATATAAGGAGGCTGGCTGAAAGATTGGTGTGAGTGGCTGCTAGAGCTGCTCTTCTCTGAAGTTACTGGGGGGTTTTGCTTGGGACACTTGTTAAGTATGATGCTGTTTTGGCAATTTACCATCACACCCCTTTGGCATTCAAACTTGTAATCTGAATTGGTTTGAAGCACATTAGCTTTCTCCAAGCCATCTCCTTCTCTACTCTGCCCTCGTGAGGCCCCATCTGGAGTACTCTGTCCAGATCTGGGGCTCCCAACACAAGAAAGATGTGGAACTGTTGGAGAGGGTTCAGAGGAGGGCCACGAAGATGATTAGAGGGCTGGAGCACCTCCCCTACAAAGAGAGGCTGAGGGAGCTGGGCTTGTTCAGCCTGGAGAAGAGAAGGCTGCGGGGGGACCTCATTGCAGCCTTCCAGTACCTGAAGGGAGCTTATAAGCAGGAGGGGATTCAACTTTTTAAAAGGGTGGATAATGGCAGGACAAGGGGGAATGGATTAAAACTAAAAGAAGGAAGGTTTAGGTTAGATATTAGGGGGAAGTTTTTTACAGAAAGAGTGGTGAGGGGCTGGAACAGGCTGCCCAGAGAAGTAGTGGATGCCCCGTCCCTGGAAGTGTTCACGGCCAGGTTGGATGGGGCCTGGGCAACCTTGTGCAGATCCAGGCCTGGAGGTTGGTGGCCCTGCCTGTGGCAGGCGCGTTGGAGCTCTATGATCCTTGGGGTCCCTTCCAACCCAGACCATTCTGTGATGTCTTGAAATAATTTTAGATATTAACATAAAGATATTTGGAAAGAAACTGGTATAATTCTCTAATGAGGTATTGCTTTACAACAGGAGGCAGGACGTTCCTTCTATAGTTAATGCTCTCTATTTAAAATTTAGATATTAATGTTTTCACTTATTAATATTTCACTTGCTGTTGATTGATATTTTATGATGCCTCAGCTTTCCACACTCATTTTATATTGGCTGCAAAGTCAATGTATATATAAACATACATAAATCCTGTATAATATATGGTATATATTGAAAATAACAAAAAAACAGTCCCACAAGTTAATTCTGTCTTTGAGTGCCTGAATGGAAGAATTAAATTTGCTCAAGATCTTTTTTCTGTACTAAGTTCTGTACTTCCAATGATTTCTGTTTCTGGGTTGCAGAAATAACAAGGTGAGATTAGAGTCAGTGACCATTTGTAGTATTTGAGGAAGGAAAATTTTGTGGCAGCTCTTGGAGTTTTGATGCTCTCTGCGATGCACAAAACCGACTGATAACTTTTTCTAATACTTTGAGGAGGAAGGATTGTTCTTTTTTGAGAGTTTTTGAGTGAAACATCTTGGATTTCTGTGTTTTGGCTCTAGAAATTGCATTATTGCTGATGAAACAATGAGTTTCTATCTTAAAGTTTAACTGGAGCAGCAGGAGAAAACATCCATCCATCCAGTAGAGATCCTTTGTCTCTACTTTTAGGATAGGTGCTATGGTGTAAAAGGTATGACTGAAAGTTTGCTGCTGCTGTTTTAGCAGACAGCAAAGTAGAGACTCTTGTAGAGGATTACTGGAAGTTTCTGGTTAAAGAGAAGCTTTCTTCCTGGAATGCTGTTCATTATTTGCAGTTTTCTTGATGTACAAGTGATACAAACACCTTAATTTTTTATTCTTTTTCTTTTAAATTCTGTCTACTGTAAATCCAGTGTCCGAATTCAGATGTGGCTTCATTTTATAGGACTAAACTGGTTGGAGATAACAAGATGGGCTCTGATTTCCACTGAAATCTTTCCATGTGATCTTCATAGAATCATAGAATGGTCTGGGTGGGAAGGGACCCCAAGGATCATAGAGCTCCACCCCCCCTGCCACAGGCAGGGCCACCAACCTCCAGGCCTGGATCTACACAAGGTTGCCCAGCGCCCCATCCAACCTGGCCTTGAACACTTCCAGGGACGGGGCATCCACTACTTCTCTGGGCAGCCTGTTCCAGCACCTCACCACTCTCTCTGTAAAAAACTTCCCCCTAACATCTAATCTAAACCTTCCTTCCTTAATCTAAACCTTCCTTCCTTCTCTTTAAGATGTGTTTTGGCTGCACAAATTTCATTATTTCCTCACTCAATTCCTGCTAGAGTTTGAGAAGGGTGACACTGCAGTGTAGCTAGCCTAAAAGCAGGATAGGCTGAGGAATCTGAGATCAGCCTTCTCCATCCTGAAGCTGCTGTGATCTCACCTGCTGGGCAACTGAATCCCTAACTGTCCAGACTTTGCCATCTGACATTTCTCTGATGGAAAAGTTTGTGGAAGCCTGCTGACAGCAGATGTATTGTACTTATTCTGGGCATCTGGCTTTCAACCTGTTGATCTGTGTGTGTTTAGGATAAGCCCGTATGTTAAATTCAGAGGGGTGACAGGTTCATTCGTTCGTTCTTAGTACAGAAAACAGCACCAAAATAGTGTGTCTATGAAACTAGAGGATACTGTCCTGGGTGACTTGGGCAACTTTATTTACTGGGCACTATCTAAATCCTCCCAGATTTTTCCTTTGGGAATTTCAAGGGTGCTCATTATTTTTGTATCTATTTCAGAAAACTTAAGAAATATTTTCACAGATTTGTAACTTTCTAGGAGAGCTTTGACTAAGTTCCCATTGCACAGGCACAGCATTGAAGTTTGTAGAATCATGGAATGATTTGGGTTGCAAGGAACCTTAAAAGGTCACCTAGTTCCAACCCCCTGCCATGGGCAAGGACACCCTCACTAGACTAGGTTGCCCAAAGCCCCATCCAACCTGGGCTTGAACACTTCCAGGGATGGGGGCTTCCACAACCTCTCTGGGCAACCTGTGCCAGCACCTCACCACCCTCATAGTAAAGAATTTCTTCCTAACATCTAATCTAAACCCAACCCTCTCTTTCAGCTTGAAGCCATTACCCCTTGTCCTATCACTGTGCTCCCTGGTGAACAGTCCCTCTCCCAGTTTCCTGCAGGACACCTCTAAGTATTTGTAGGCAGTAATTAGATCTCCCCAGAGCCTTCTCCTCTTCAAGCCAAACAAGCCCAGCTCCCTCAGCCTGTCTTCACAGGAGAGGTGCTCCAGCCCCCTGATCATCTTCTCAGACCTCCTCTGGACTCGCTCCAATAGCTCTGTGTCTTTCCTGTACCTGGGATCCCAGAGCTAGACACAGTATTCTAGGCAGGGTCTCATGACAGCAGGGGTAGAATCACCTCCCTCAACCTGCTGGCCACGCTGTTCTTGATGCAGCCCAGGACATGGTTGGCCTTCTGAGCTGCTAACACACACTGTTGGCTCATGTTGAGCTTGTCATTGATCAGCAACCCCCAGTCCTCCTCCTCAGGGATGCTCTCAATCCATTCTCTGCCCAGCCTGTGGTTGTGCTTGGGATGGTGCTGACCCCCATGCAGGACCTTGCACTTGGCCTAGTTCATGCAGTTTGCATGGGTCCATCTCTCCAGCCTGTCAAGGTCCCTCTGGATGGCATCCCTTCCCTCCAGCATGTCGACCTCACCACACAGCTTGGTGTCACTGGCAAACCTGCTGAGGGTGCACTCGATCCCACTGTCCATGTCACCAACAAGGATGTTGAACAGTGCTGGTCCCAGTACTGACACCTGAGGACCACCACTCATCACAGACCTCCAGGTGGGCATGGAGCCACTGACCACAAGTCTTTGAGTGCAACTGTCCAGCCAGCTCCTTATCCACCAAGTGTTCCATCTGTGGAATCCATGTCTCTCCAATTTAGAGACAAGGATGTCGTGCTGGACAGTGTTGAATGCCTTGCACAAGTCCAGGAAGATGATGTCTGTCATCCTTCCCTTGTCCACCATCTCTGTTACTCCATCATAGAAGGCCACCAGATTTGTCAGGCACAACTTGCCCTTAGCGAAGCCATGTTGGCTGTCCTCAATCACACCCTCATTCTCCATGTGCCTGAGCATAGTCTCCAGGAGGATCTGCTCCACGATCTTGCCAAGCACAGAGGTGAGACTGACCAGCCTGTAGTTCCCTGAGTCTTCCTTTTTCCCCTTTTCAAAAAATGGGGGTTATGGTTCCCCTTTTCTAGTCAGTGGGGACTTCGCCAGACTGCAAGGACCTCTCAAATATGATGGAGAGTAGCTTGGCCACTTCATCTGCTAGTTCCTTCAGGACACATGGATGCACCTCATCAGGTCCCATGGACCTGTGCACCTTCAGGTTCCTTAGGTATTCTTGAACCTGATCTCCTACAGTGAGCAGTTCCTCATACTCCCAGTCCCTGCCTTTGCCTTCCATGACTTGGCTGGTATGGCTAGAGCTCTTGCCAGTGATGACTGGTTTAAGAGCATTGGGTCAAAACTGGGGTGACTTTGATGGTGCATGTGCTAGCTGTGTTAGATAGTTCTGAGTAGTTTTCATAAAGCACAGCAAAAGCAGAAAGAAGACCTTTTTTCATAGTAATTTTGGGAATTGTCTATCCTAACGGTTACAAGTCACATGTAGATAAAGATGAGATGATCTTCAGTGGAAAGCTGGTATGAGAGACTGAATAATAGCAGGTTTTGTGGCAAAAACCCAAAGCTAGGATTCTGTTTACAAGGACAGCGTTTGGCAGACTGGAAAAGGGAAATACAGACCCTTTTATGGGGCACTGCTGCGTTTGCTGCAGGCTAGCCAAAGCATCAGATTATGCCAGCTTCCTGAAGCCGAAACATCTTCCTACTGTTGTGATGTTGTGTCATATATACCAGGGAGCTTGAATTCGGGTCACAAAACCAGCTTGCTGTTTGTTAAATTTGTAATGTTATGAGGAAAAAAACCAAAGCTTGGGTGCCATGAATACTGAAGGCAAAGGGAAAGTGTCTTTCACTTGTAAGATAGATTTGTGACATGACAAGCAAGGCACTAAAATCAATAGTGTGTTTAATTTGATCTTGTAACTCAATTTGCAATAATATTCCTTGATATCTAAGTATGGATTCATATTTATGCTCTGAACACCATACAGCAAACTCATTTCATTGAAGCTAATTTTAATCTGCTTTAGTAATTTAGAGTATAAAATATGAAAGATTATTCTCTTTCCACAGTTCTTAGCACCTTTCCAAAACACGTTTCACATGAAAACACATTGTGTGTATTTTTTGTGTCAGTAAATTGTCAGCATTCTTCTTCACAGTAGATTCTAATCAATTTTCTGAAAAGTGATAGCTATTTAAAATAGAAATTGGGGTATTTTTTTTCCTTACAACTGTGACTCTTCACACTAACTTTACTTTGGTAAGATTGTTCACACTAAAACAAGCATACAAACCCCACTAAATACGGTGCAGAGAGAATTCTTGGGACTGTCAATGAGAGTGCTTGGAGTTTGTTTGACCCCCAGAATGTTCACGTCCTCAAAAATCCATTAAACAAGTTAATGTAATGTAACTTTGTGTATGTTGTAGTTCAGCTTCATATTTCCCATGAAATAGTTTGAGAGCAGCTTTTCAGAGAGCATTTTGAATGCTATGTAAGCAGGGAGAGGTGGCAAGAGTTACAGTGACAATGCTCAATAGTATTTGGCTGGTCGTATGATTTCTTTTTAGACATCCTAGCAGTGCTTTTAACACTACTTGGTTCATTGTTCTTTTGCTTTCAAAACAGAAGAGAAACTAGGTCAGTAGGCTATCAGACAAGCTGTCAGAACTAATCTGTGGTTACACTGTGGCAGTGAATTCCCTCTGCAACACAAAGACAATAGAAGGTGCCTGATCCTTCGTGGTACTTGGGATTTAAAATCATACCCCTAAAAGCTATTAATTCTTACGTTTTAGCAGGGTTCAAAGTCTTCCAGCTTTCACTTACTTTGCCAAGCTTTCATTCAACAACCTTGATATTTAGTCCTATGTTTTGTTCTGGTTTTTTTCCTTTTAGACATCAGAACAAGAGACTAAAGGTCTTCCCAGCAAAAAGGGAATTGTACAGTCTATAGTAGGTCAAGGCTACCACCGCAAGATAGTCCTAGCATCCCAGTCAATACAGAACGTCGTTTATAAGTAAGTGTGTTTTCCATGGGCTCTTTATTTTGTTACCATTGCTTTTGTTAAGGATATGTATCTGTTTATCAGCAGTTCTTAAAACTGTCATGGAACAACTGTTCATTTTGGAATTATTAGTGTAGTGAAGAGAGAGAGGGATGCTAAAATGGTGAGTCCAACTTAAGCGTCATTGGGATGCCTCCTCTGTGATGGCCAGCAGAGGGCTTAAATGTGCATTTATTGTAGCTAGGAAGGCCATTAAAGCTGGAAATGGATTTATCTGAAATTTATATTTCCAGTTAGCTAAATCTGTCCTTTTTCTCATATAAAAATATGTACTTCCAGTAATCCACTCTAGAAAAGCACTGAAACATGTAGTTGCTTTGTCATAAAACTTCAGGAAGTGTAGTCAAGAAAAAACAAGAGAACTTCTTGTAATTAGGTAGTTGAGTCTGCTCACTCTATTTGAGCATTGTGGTGTACTTTCCATATGTAAGAGTAACACGATACATATATCTTCAGAAATACAATGTGTTATATTAGAACATGGTTTAACTTCTTTTGGGTAAATTTTTCTCTTTGTTCAGATCTTTCTGGAGCTCTGCTTTTTTATATTCTTTCTCTTTATTTAGTAGGATTGCTACTCACTGGCTAACTTCTGTGTCTCTTTAAGTGACGGGCAGTCCTCAGCAATACCTGTAGCCAGTATGGAGTTTGCAGCGATCTGCCTAAGAAATGCCTTGCTGCTACTGCCAGAAGACCAGCAGGAGCCAAAGCAGGAAAATGGATCTAAAACTAGTAATCAGCTGGGGGGGAATACAGAGAACAGTGAAAGCAGCGAAGCGTGCAGGTAAACAGCATTGCCTATAAACCTTTCCTTTTGTCCAAAGGAACTCTGGGCTGCCAGAGTGCCTCTGCTACCTGTCCCATTGGCCAGCAGGAAAAGTTAATGTACTTGTAGATTCTCTTAGCAGTGTTGGGACATCCTTGGGAAATGTTTAGCTGCTCATTTTGATTACTGGTGTGCTAAATTAAAAATAAAATACTGAGTTGATCCCTAGCATTCCTAACAACTTTAAGGAATTAGACAGTGAAATTCTTTTTTTTTTTTTTTTTCCACTGGCCATCTTACTTTCTGTGCTGCAAATGTTATGTTTTCCCACACCCTCCTGCAGTGCATATCAGCATTTCTCTAATTGTAAGTGAAGTTTCACATGTTACAGGGAATCTGTGTGTGTGTGCACGTGCGCCCTGTACTTGATTCAATATATAAATGTCTAGCAACTCAGTTGTAAACATTTCCCCATGATCAGCTTTGACATTCATCACCCCTAGCATGCTTTGTCATGTTTGTTTTAGACTAGAAATTGGAAATGAGTTTTAGAAGATAAGTAGGAAAATAGCATGGAGCTTTTGCTTAATAAATTGCATTTTACAAAAAAACAGTTTAAGAAAAAGCTCCTTTTTTATTTTTTGCCTTAAAGCTTCAGGAAAACCTCATAGATAACATATGTTAAATAGCAGGAAAGTGTGGGTTTTGGTTTGGGTTTTTGGTTTGGTTTGGTTGTTTTGGTTTTTGTTGATTTTAATGTTTTCCAAACTTCCTTTTGAAGAGTAACTTTGTTGGCTACAGTCTGCGCTTTCTTTAATGACACTTTGAGAAGGGAAGAGTTACAGTGTTATCCAGAAAAAGTGACTATGTTAGAACTTGAACTACTCAGAGAGCAATGAAGCAGCACAATGTTTTTGTCAGACCACAGTGCAGATAGATTTTTAGGAAGATTTGTCACCTGGCAGGATTTACTGCCTGTACGCTGTGCTGTATAGGGACAAGGCGCATCCCTGATGCGATGAGGCCGCTGGAGACTGTCTAGGGCTAGGATTTGTGGCTGCTATGGCTACAATATTTGAAGGCTGCTCTCTGTAACCCTTTTTTCACAATGACAATCTTTCCTGTCAAATGAAAGATTTCTTTTTTGCTTAACGAGGTTGGAGGTTGTGAACTAATTTTCCCTGGCCAGCTGTATGCAGCCCATTGAGGTGAAGCTCCCCTGGTTGAAATGAGACTTCAATTTTAAGCTTATGGGGCCCACTGAGGGGCAGTGATGAAAACAAAATGGTGGCCCTTACTCAGGCAAGACCTCCTTTTTTTGTTTGTGTTTTGGTGGTGTGGGTTGTTGGGCTTTTTTTTTTTCTAGGAGTGAGGAAAAAGAACAGGCCTTGTGTGGGAAGATCCCTTATTACCTTCTGCTTTCAAAACCAGATGCCTCTTCAGCCTAAAAATAAATTTAAAAGAAAATTAGAAAGATGCCCTCCTATCTCCCTGGTCATTGCCAATTTCAAACTATCCAGCAACAAAGCAGGCTGTTCTTGAATTGGTGTGTCACATTCTGAAAGGATTTGTTCCTTCTGACACTGGACCCTCTGCAAGAGAATAGTAAAGGATATAAGGCATTTGAAGCAAATCACACTAATTGAACAGGATGGTTTTGAAGCAAATCACACTAATTGAGTGGGCTGACTCTGAGACGGATTCTTCTGTTATTCACAAGAAAACAGTGAATACTTTCAGTGGTTAAGGGTATTTTTTTAATCTAATTTTTGGCTAAGGCATGGGGCATGTACACTACAGAAGTGTAGAGTACAGGTTTCCTTGGAGTCTGTTGCTATCTGTTCTGAAGGTCTAAGAGTTATCTTACCTGTTTGTAATTAACAAAAAATTTAAAAGTTCTTCTTAAGTGGACAGACTCAGTTTAAACTCAATTTTTTTTTTTTTAATAGTTTTTTTGTCTAAACTTCAGTGTCTGTCTGACAAGGTGCAGCTGTTAACCTCCTCTTCAGTCCTTATTCCAAAAGGAGGGGGTTTGGCTTATTGGAGAGCAAAGTTGCAGGCTTTTTAAGTAGAGCAAGTACTTGCTCCCTAAAAAAAGCAAAGTGTAACTTTAAGAAAGTGCAATTTTATTTTAAAAAATCCAAAGCATTGTGAGATAAAAATAAAGGCAGCTAGAGGTCTAAAGGAAGCAGTAGCACTTTGTGGATTTTCTTTCTCAAATATTTTAGTTTTTAAGATGTCTAGGGAGAGAACTTGTTTATTGCTCCTCTTACAACCCAAAAGAAGAGAGGCTACAAATGTAGCAAGTTCTGCACTTTTCCACTTAAAAGCTCTTGTCCTACAGCAAACTTCAAAAATAGCTTGGGCGTGGAGAATAGCCTGGGTTGTTTGGTCTGTCAGTCAAATACTTCCCTGAATCATGTCCCCCTTCTGCCTTCTCAAATACCACACTTTGGGTAAGAGCATGTGCCTCAGCTTTTGCATAGCTTCAGTTTTCCCTTTTAGGCTACAGAATGTTTGCTGTCCTTTTACATAGAGTGAATAAATATCAGGACCTATTACAATGAAAAAAAATTATAGTTATTCTCTATAATTAATATACTTTTTTTTTTATTCTAGCAATAAAAGTCACGAAGGGGATAAATTCATTGCAGCTCCACCTTCTTCACCTTTGAAGAAACAGGAATTAGAAAATTTAAGGCAAGTAAATCATATAAAATATTTACCACTGAATGAGCCCCCTCTTAAACTATGCTGTGATTCTGGAGTCATTGCTAGCTTCCTTCTTTAGGCACTTGCAGCATGGAATTGTAACTGTTAATCTAAGGATGCCTTTTTTTCAAAGGTGTGTGCTTCCTTTCTTCTGGGCTTTGAGCCCAAACAGATAGAAACCATCCAGAATTTCAACCCAGAAGGTAGATCAGTCTCTTTCATCCTGCTGTTACAGGCTGTTAGGTTGGGGAAAACTAAAACCATCCAGTCCCACAAACATTAAAGCTAAATACCTGACAATGGCTATTGTGATTGGTGGAAGGGGTTGAAATTATGTATGGTACCTTTTCCCTTTAAAGCCTTGATAAGGCTAATTTGGAATTCAGCCTCCACAATATTATATGCCTGTTGGATGGGGAAGGGAAGTGGTAAAAGCAGCTATGCTGCTTCGAGGTGAGTGGTGCACCTTACAGTAGGATTAAGTCCACAGTTGTGTAAAATACAAAGAAAAATTGCCTCTGTCCAGGCATTTGACTTCATCACCCTGGAAGAACACAGGTAAAATTTGACTGTAGGCTTTTTCGTGTTCTCAGAGGCCCTTAAACTACTTGTTCAGTGGTCTGAGTGCTCTCCAAACAGAATTACTCCCATGGGTCTAAACAAGCATCATGTTATCTGAAACCTCTTTGCTTTACTTTTCCTCAACAAGATTCTCATTTGCTAGCAATGCTAATTATTTCAGGTGGCTGCCAGCCTGCTGAAAATATCTCTTACTGTAAAGCTTGCACCTGTTTAGAAAAAAAAAAATCTATCTTACATTTCCATTATGGGCAAAGCATACAGTAATTTCCCACTTAAACTCTTGGGTAAACACTGTTCCAGCCTAACCCCAGGTAACCTGTGTTTTATAATGACCAGCTTAACCTTTACTTTGCTCCAGTGTGTGTAGCAAATCTACTTGTATGCATTTACAAGCAATTTAGCAGGAATCTGTGAGGAGATGTTACTGAGACCTTGATTATTTATTCTGAAGTTGAAGTGGTACAAGAATATGCTACTTGAAATATGAAGCACTGAATTAAAAACAGTGCTGTGGGTTGCTTGTGGCTTCTTGGTCTTGTGGGTTTTTTTCCTCCTACCTGTTGAAAAGATGGTTGCCACATGTCAAAATTACGTGGTGTCACATTCTGACTATTATTTTTAAAAGGTACAGTCTCTTCTTTCATAATCAGCTGTTACCTACTGATGAAACCTGACAACATGTCAGGATAAACTTACCAGTGTACAAGAATTGCATTGCTTCTGGTAAAGAACATCATATATTGAAAGGAAAAGCATTGATTCTTCTTTTTTTTTTCTGCAATACTTACTTTGATGGTGAAATCCAGAGGACTAGACACCCCAGAGAGTAATTCTGCTAAAAGTATCCCTAGGTTTCTGCAGATAGCTGTGAAAAGCAAAATACATGACACTGAGATGTTAGTGTATTCCTGTAGTCTTGCTCATTAAGGATCCAGGTGAGAGAATCAAAATTCTTGCCAGGTCAGGCAAAGTAAGAAAGAATGATGGCAAGGATTATCCTGAGGAATAGGTGTCTGTTAAATTCAGTTTTTCCCTGGTAAGTCACAGGGTTGAAAAAACCTCTATTGCTTCCAGAGTTGAAATGGGGAATTGAAATGCTTGTTTGGGGTTTTTTTGACATGATTTTGTACCGTTGCACATGCTAATAGGAATCTAAAGTGATTGGCTAACTTAGCCCCTAAATAGTTCTTGAAAATTAAAAATACTATCTAAAAAAGGCTTATGTATCATATGTATTGTCCTGTAGTTGTGCTCAAATGAGTTGAGTTGGACAGGCTGCTCTCATAATAAGCAGTAATTCAATTGCAAGATTTTAAAAGCGACAAGCGTAAGTCTGAGGACACCAAACATTGCTAAGAATTTATGCATAAGAAGTAGAAACTCCAGCTTTTTCTTCTGAGTTTCTTCCAAACAGTTCTGCTCCTTGCTTCTCATCTTCCAAGAGACCAATTGCCCTGCTCTGCTCTCAGGCCTGTGGTATGTTTCGGAGCGCCAGAACAACCAAACACGGTTAGGGTTCATCAAGAGTAAAGGAGTTCTGGTAGACCACAGTGCTGCAGTTGGAAAATTTTGTGGGTTTTATTGTAAAAGTTAAGATAGATAGCACCAGACCTTGTTGTAGCCTTTGTTCCCCTAGACTGAGCAGCTCTGTGTGAAAAGGGAGGTTTCCCTTTCAAAGCAGCGAGAGAGAAATGAATAGTTTGATCAGCCACTTTTGTCCTGAGTAGGTTTTAACTGCAAGCTCTGGCTGTAAGGCATGCGAGCCAGCCTTACCATTCTTACTTCCTTTTGAGTCTTCCATTGGCCTTCTCCAGTCCATCACTATGCTTTATTTACTTAGGCATTTTTTGAAGTGTGTCTCTCCTAGTATTTCCAGGAGCATCGCTGGCACTTTACAGATAACACTGTTAAGGACCACCATTGCTCACCAGTATGCTTTGTCTCTTCTCCACATCTCCATTGCTCACCAATATACTTTGTCTCTTCTCCACACCTACTTAGTATTGCACTATGTATCCACCTAATGATTGCAGCGTGACACTGTGACAATCCTGCAAGCCTATAATGATTATTCTTTTGTGCTGCTCTTCCTCACTGTCTGCCACTGTGCAGTTCTCCCCCATCTCCCCTTTGCTGGTGCCGAATCTCCCCACTGAGTTAGCACAGCCTATGTTTTGCATTTCTTAATGTTTTCTACTGCTTTGCCTGTGTTGAAACAGGTATCTTATATCAACTACTACACAGTTAGCTATTTTAAAATTATTTCATGTTAACAGTGTTCTCCAAATGGTTTAGAAGTGCTGGTTTTGGTGCCTTGATAGTAAGTTTTGAACAACGGGGTTTGCGCTGGCTCGCAGTTTGCCTGGGAAAGAAGCAGAGTCAGATGTGGAGTTTGGGTTCCGTCAACTCGCAGTCAGTGTGGGCTGACAAATCTTGTTGCCTACACCTACACAAGAGGCTGTTTGACATAATCTGGCGGTTTAAAAAAACATTTTCCTTTTTCCTAGTGCAAAGGCAGTTTTATTTAGGGCATGGGGAGGCTCAGTGATGCTGGAAGTCTGCCTTGCTCAAAGGCAACCCGTGGAGTTTTGTCAGAATCCTGACCGGGGTGAAAAACTAGTTTGTCTTTTCCCTTGTGGTGCGATTCTTCTGCTCCGGTTAGCTGTCAGCTCTCCTGAGTGTTTGGTTTAGCCAGCTCAACAATGGATCTGAGAGCCCAAGACAGGACTGCAGGAAAGAAAACCTGAATATTTTCTTCCTCCTCTTTAGATAGCTGTTGCTGAAAAATCTTGCCAGCTCTTACATGGCTTAAACAGTGCCCAGTCCTTAGAGCAGAAGAATAGGTTTCAGTTGCCACATGCTTGGAGTGCATCTTGGGTTTGAATTTACACTTTCAGAAATAAAAGTAGGCTTTAAAAAGTTGTGGAAAAGAGGAGCCGAGTACTGATGTTAAGGGGCAGTAGCAACCAACTCTGCAGGCTTTGACTAAGGGTATTTAGGTAGCAACGCTTAGCATCTCTGGTTTAAAAGCTGTGCTTCCTTGAGGCAGCCGTGAAGAGAGGCTGGTCAGAAGGCGGCTGTTATTACAGGGACTTTATTCTCTGTTCCCTCCCCCTCCCCAGTAACAACCTTTCAGAAATATTTTAGGTTTGGGACTTGAGCTGGGGAAGCTTTCCTCTCCCTCTCTCAAGCTTTTGTATGTGTTCAGATTTGATGTGACATCTGGGCACGGCGGAGAGGAAGTGGGGGGTAGGGAGAAGCACTGGAGAAGTTTCTTATCCTGCTTGTGCATAATTAAAGAGCATGCCTCCTGGGAAAGGGGGATAAAGGCACCCCAGGTCCTGCCATGAATTATATGACTTACTGCTGGACCAAAAGTGGGCTTGACAGTTGCCAGAAGGTTGGTGCGGTAATAATGGCCCACCTACCGACGGGAGAGTTGAAGGCTCTCCTCCCATCACTCCCAACATGGGACCCAACTGAGGGAATCTGCTCTCACTCCCTGGAGAAGGACAGAGCCCATGCTCACACAGCAAGGTGTTGCAGGCAGAGGCTTGTGCCTGGGGGACAGGGCAGCCTGCACCTAATGGTGTCTTATGAAGTGGAAAATATCCCCAAAGGGCTGTGTCTCTGTGTTTGGGGAGCAGGGAAGGGAGTTGTTACAAAGTGTGAAGCTTGGCATAACAATGACATCCTGATGTGGGGTTATTGGTGGAAGATGGAGAAGTGTAAGTAGTTTGGGTTTCATTACAGGACCTGTGATAGATTTTTGTGGTTTTGGAAAGATAAGGAAGTCTGTGACAGCAACAAAATGCCACGGATAAATCAGTCTTGGCAGCAGATTGCAGCGCTCAATCGAACACAAAACTGGAAATGCCAAACTCTCCAGAGTTTATTGTCTCCCTGTGTGCAAACATTGTACAATACAGAAGTGGAATGTGCTACAACTTATTTGATTGCTACTCTATGTCTGTAAATTGCACCTTAAAGATATCCACAAATCTGTTACCTTTTGCTGGAGCAGAAGGGGAGGGCAGAGAAGTACAAACCAGAGTCCAAGACAGAAAAAATTAAAAAGAGGGTGAGAAAGGGAAACCGTTCATGAGAGAAATGACACGTGGTGAGGTCTGTCTTTCTTTAATCTGCATTTATGGGCAAAACTGCAAAATCTTACTGAGCACACCAGGTAGCCCTTGGTTTATGCTGGTAGAACACCATGTATAGATCTCCTAATTCTGAGGATATGATCGAGGCCATAAGTAAGAAACCACTAATTCCTTTACTTCAGTTTGGTGCAAAGACATTATGGAAAGTTTGTGACTTATTTCTTCAACACTTAATGGAAAAGACATTTAACAGCTGCTTTTGGAATCACAGAATTCTCCATTTTAACATACTGTCTTTTCCACCCTCCCTTCCTCTCTCTCTCTTTTTTTGATTAAAATGAATTAATTTAGTTAATTTTTGTTTGTTTTTCCCCTCCAGGTGCTCAATACTTGCGTGTAGTGCTTACGTGGCTCTGGCTTTGGGCGATAACCTTATGGCATTGAATCATGCAGATAAACTTCTTCAGCAACCAAAGCTGTCAGGATCTCTTAAGTAAGTCTGTTGTGGTCACATCTTCTTTCTTAGCCCTGCTTTTTGCTGGAGAGTTCTGAGCTGAAGCTTCCCGTGTCCGTAGCTGCTTGCCAATTCTGTATGTGATGCAAAGAATTGCTTAGCCTGCTTATGTTCTTGTTGAAGCCCTGGCAAAATGTTCATTGCCACGCAGGAATGCGAGTCCCCTTCCTTGTGTATGAATTCTGTGTCATTCCCAGCTGTCACTGCTTTTATTGCTATTTGATAGTCTCCAGCTACGGGTCCTGTGCAGTGACAGGACCATCAGGTCTCTGTCCCGATTCACATGCTCCTGTTGGCACGGCACACTGGGCAGGAGTGAGCAGCTCAGGGTGGACAGCAGCCCACACGCTGCTGGAAGGACAGCTTCCAAGGGGAAGGTTTGCTTGGTCAGGGTCCCAGACCACTTCACCTGCTACTGTTGCCTATATAGCTTCCATTGTTTGGTTTCTCTCTGTCACTTCTCATTTGGCAAGGTGTTTTTTTGAAGGATGTTCAAGGCTTGTTCTGTTCCTGCCCACCAGTTCTCATACATCTCTGTAAGTTCAAGAAAGGCAGCTTTAGACCCATCCTTCTGACCTTGTCTGTGCGTTGAATTCCTGTCTCACATGCAGGATGAAATACAACACAGGTTTTTATGGCAGCAATGATAGTCTTCAAAACTGGTAATGTACACACAGAAAGCAAGCTCACCTGTGCTTATTTGCTGGCAGCATACTCTAAAATGGTCCATGCCAATTAAATCATTTGGCTCCCATGCTTCACACTACTGCAGCAGCTCAGCTTTTTTTGCATGGTCATTGTACAAGTAAGATATTTTTAGAGGAGTTTGCAAGGCAACACATAATTTTGTGAAGGCGGTGTTACCGTTACGTAATGGAGATGAGCTCTTTGCAGAGGCACCATGTATCTTAGTCCTGAGAAACTAGGTTTTTGTGCATTGGGAACACTGAACCCCTCCTGTTTTCTAATGTGAGATTGAGCAAATCTAACTTTCTAGATGCAGAAAGTTATCAGATCTGAATTGCAGAAGTTATTTTGGATGATCGATATTTTATCTGCTCTTTTGTAATTCATCACAACCAACTAGGTGATCAGTTTGAAGTCTACTGTATAGACAGCTGCATTGAACAAGCATGGACTTTCCTGCCCGACTGTTGTTTCAGATTAAGTATTTGCAGACTAACTGTGCTCTCCATCCATGGTATTCCTTCTGTTCCAAAGCTGACAAGGAAAGCTGCTGAGCCGACCTGCAAGTGTCAAACATCAGACTTGCTTAATTCTCTTGCAAAACCTGCAGTTGGAAAGGTGTTTGTGCCCCATGGACAGGCCTGTACAGTTGCTGTCCTTAGAAATGCAGCTGTCTTACAGAATTAGCTTGATTTTTAATGAATGTGAAGTCACTTTACACCTCAAATTATAGATGTACCTGTATCCTGGAGTGGTTTTGTAAGGATTCCTTTTTGAATTCTCTGAAAGCCATATCAAGGGATGGTCTTCTTCCTGGAACAGCGATCCCTGTGTGTGAATGAATGGGTGTCACTCAGGTGCAGATGTTTTCATAACATTAGTGCCTAAGAGCAGTAAGTGGCAGAGCCTGGTATTACACCGATGCTTTATAAGCAAGCTAGCTTCCATGTGAGTGCTTCAGGAGTTTTCATGCATCCAAAACCTCGTTCAGTCATTGTACATATTGCATGTATCCTGCATAACAAATTGTGGGGGTGGTTGTGCTGACATTTGTACCTGACCCTTTGCTGTTGTAGGTTTCTTGGGCATTTGTATGCAGCTGAAGCTCTCATCTCTCTAGACAGAATATCTGATGCCATCACTCACTTGAACCCCGAGAACGTCACTGATGTTTCCCTCGGGATCTCTTCCAATGAGCAGGATCAAGGTTAATGAACCCACACTTCATTAGAGCGGGCTATGTTTTCAGCTGCCTTCCTGCTGTAAATTTCTATAGACAAATATAATGATGATTAAGACATCTCATCCTAAAGACTGTAGATTGGTTGGAGGGAAGGGGGAGGTTGTGGGTTTGTTTTCCTGGCTTTAGTTCCTACTTTGTGTTTGGTTTGTCTGTTGCATGTTTGTCATTCCTTTGAAGTGGCTAATTCGGTACGGTAACTAGAACTCTGTATATTGTAGCACTCTGGCTTGTTTGAAGGTAACTTTTGCAGGCTGCTTTTTTTAAAATATGCAATTATGGTTAAGTGTGGGCTTTGTAAATTCTCTTCCAGCTTTTTAGTCTCTAAAGCAGCTTTGGAGCACCAGTGACGTCTACTTACTGCATTCAGTGAGAGAGAAAGAGAGAGGGGAGTGGGGACAACGTAGTTAATCTGTGTCTTAATCTTCTTGCACTCCTCCTGGCTGGGAGTGCGTACCCAGTAACAGAAAAATACTTCAGAGCCCATCTGCATAGTTAAGCCTTCAGCAGCTCTGATTTCAGGGACATATCTGCAGCTTAAACTCCATCATACTCCTCTGCAAATCTGAAAGGAAAATACTGAAGGCAGAAAGTCTTAAGTGGTGTAAACTCCTGGGCAAACTGATAGGTTTTTCCTTCTTTAAAGTCAGACCACAGAGAGAGGAGTAAAGTTTTATCTTCTAAAGCTTACTACAAAAATGCTACAAAAGGCTCATGGATCATGATGGGTGTTTTTTTTTCTTTGTAGGGTCTGATAAAGGAGAGAACGAGGCAATGGAGTCTTGTAAGTATCAGCCACAGCATTCAACAGAGGGCAGGAACTCGCTGGGCCAATTTGGAATAAAAGAAGAAAAAAAAAAAGAGGGTTTGTTTTGTTTTTCTGATTGCAGCTGGCAAGCAGACCCCCCAGTGCTACCCTAGCTCGGTCACATCTGCACGAACAATGATGTTGTTTAACCTTGGAAGTGCTTACTGTTTGAGGAGCGAGTATGACAAAGCTCGAAAGTGTCTTCATCAGGTATGAAAGAGGAATCTCAAGATGGCTTTGGGGACAAATGTGCTTCCTTCAAAGTGCCACTTGTGTCACAGCAAATCTTGGCGAGCTCACAGCCCGGGACTATTTGCCATAGGCGTTGCTGGAGATGTCGGCTGTCTGCTGTCTCTATGAACCAACCGCTGTTAGTAACTTAAGAGGAAGGATTCCAAATTACTTACTTGTGTCAGGAAGCAGTTTACATTTTCTTCTCTAGATTCTATCAAAGCAGTAGAATATGACTCAGAAGTCTTTTTCACCTTTTTCTAAGATTGTTTGGGTGTTTGAGAGGGTTTTTTGCTATTTTGTCATTTTTTTAATGGTCCAGTAGTAACAGTTATATTTCAGAGGAGAAAATTCTTGAGAGCCTTGAGTTAACTTGTCTCTCATCAGTTACTAACTCGCTTTCTCAGCTATTAACTTCAGGGCTGAGAGACCAAGCTGCAGTTCTGCTGGAGGGATGTTCCTCACCCAAGAATTCCCAAGTACTGCTTTTGCTGCTCCGGCTCTGCTTGGCCTGCGTCTTACGGCTGGCACCTGACTCTTTTGGTGGTGGTTTGTCTCTGTGCAGCCGTTCCTGTCTGTCAGGAAGACTACCCAAATGCATTGTTGAGCTGCAAACTGGAACAACAGCCTTCCAGACTACTCTAGCAGTTGTGTGGGCGAACAGGTTGCAAGATCTGTGAGGTTCTCCACTGTTTAAGGCAGTTGTCTTGCTCTTTTTCCTCCCAGATTGGGACGGTGTCTGTGGCACATGTAAAGCCCAGAGGAGTATAAGGCCATCTGTGGATGTGGAGTAGTTATCTCCATCTACAATAAATTAATTGACTACATAGCTGAAAAATATTGGGATATGGAAAGTTAACGATGGATCCTTGTTAACTTTGTGTTCTGAATTTTGGAGCAGTGGAGGTCACCTGTCATCTCACCAGGAAGCCACCTTAGATTGGCCCAAGAATTACACATTCAAATTAACATAAGCATACAGCAGAACAGCAGATGGTGGTGCTAATTAGTGTGAAGCAATCTTGCAGTGCAGATAATCTTGCAGTCTCTCGTTGCGTGCATAAACCTGACAGACCATATTAGCTTGGAAAAAAATCTTGGGTTAGGAATTAATATTTGGTATATTTGTTAGCGAAGGCATCGGCGGTGTCAGCCTTATTGGGGGGTGCTTTCTTCAACCTGGGTGTTTCTCTTAAGCACTTTTTCTCCCCCAATCCCTTCTTTTTCAATAAGGCTGCTTCACTTATCCACCCCAAAGAGATCCCTCCAGAGGCTATTCTGCTGGCTGTGTACCTCGAACTACAGAATGGTAAGGACTTAGGTTTTTCCCCCCCAACATTAAACTCCCTAGTTTAACATCTAAGCTGCAGTGCTGACTGTAAGTGGGTACTTTTGACATTTTAGGGGTTTTTCCATGCTTTGTGCAGAAATCAGCAGTCTTAGGTTGGCTCAGTAAAACTCTTGATGAGGTTTATGCTATAAAGAGGGCTTGAAAGGCTTTTCATTAAGAGGCGACTGCAATCCAAGTTTCCCAAAGAAGCCGTGTCGAGGCCTGTGTACCAAGTGCTGTAGCAAAGCTTGTCGTATTGAGAACCCTCCCAAAATCCTTCCTTTTGAAGTTTGCAGTGTTTGCATGGGGGGGGGACCCCAAACCTCTACAGAATGGGGAAAGGGGAAAGATTGTGCCTGAATTCTGCCACAGGAGCAGACTGGTCCAGCTGCACTGTTGAAGCTGTGGTGGTTATGGACCTGTGCCCCTTGGGGTTTCATCTCCAAGTGTGCTGAAACGTTCCATGCACGTGTTCCCCTGCAGCTGTCCAGCGTCCCAGGCAGAGGAAGAACTGCAGAGTTTGTATTCAGAGCTGAGACTCCTAAAAGCTTTTCTTGGAAAGATGTTTCTAAGCTGCAGTTTTGGAAACCTTTCTTTCTGCAACAAAGGGGAACAGGGCAGAGAAGAGTAGAAACTGGGATTCGCATCTCCCACCCCCTTCAGAGTGTATAACCAAAAGGAGCTAAAGGCATTTTTTCTTCTATAAATGGCAGCAGAACTGCGCAACTCCTCTGAAACTAAAAGTTTAGGGAAAGAAAAGTATTTGATGTGAGGGAGAAATGTTCTTTTCAGAACTCTGATTTTTCTCCTACAATTTTATAGATTACATTTTTTACAGCGAGTAATTTTTTTCCACTCATATTGGAATGCATTTGATGGGCCATGGATTCAGCTCAAAATCAGACAACTACTTTGAAACCTGCCTCCTTGCCACTCATATTACTGCCTGCAGTGTCACAGCATGAGGGCATTTTGTGTGGGATCCAGAGTCTCACTATGCAGATGGGGGAGAGAAGAGACTCCCTTCAGGAATTTAGAAGGGGCTCTGGTGCCTTCCAACTCTGAGATAAAAAGCTCAATGTCTCCTGCTAAGACTAGGTAGAGCCAAGCAACGCTGTTTCAGGGTTACTTTGATCTAACACTTGCAGCATCCAGGTCAGCATTCTGCCAAATCAGAAGGGCGCTGCTGTACCAGGGCTGACTTGTTAGCGCTCTTCCGCTCCGCGAGTCACACAAAGGTACTACTTCTTCTTGGGTTTCTTTAATGTCAAACTGTCTCGTAGGTAACACGCAGCTGGCACTGCAGATCATCAAGAGAAACCAGCTTCTCCCTTCCGTGAAAACACTCTCTGACATGCGGAAGAAGCCCGTGTTTCAGCCAGTCCACTCGATCCAGCCCATTCAGATGCCAGCTTTCACCACCGTTCAAAGGAAGTGAGCTCGTGCTTCAACCTGCTGCTGCCCTGCCTGTGAGGGTGTGGGGTTTTGTATATTTTTTTTAACCTAGGACACCTGCATACCCCAGTGGCTGGAGTGTGTTCATTTATGTAAATTTTTAGTAAAACATATAAACAAAAAGCCTTGCTTGGAGGTGTTTGTAAAGGTTCTTGCACAGAGGAAGAGAGGTTGCTGTCTGTTTTGAATGTGAGTGACAGTTTATTTACAGGCTTAGGTAACCACTTCTTTTAGTAACACTGGTTTTTATTTTGAAGAGAAGGGACTGGAAGGAGATTATCACATACCTAAAATCCTGCTGACACAGCAGTTGTGATGTTGTGTTGACCCCATGTATCGACACACGGGAGCTTTGGCTTTGGATTCCTCAAAGCAGCGCTTGCCCAGCTCAGCTCTCCTGTTGTAGCTACAGTCCAGGCTCCTGGCGCTTTGTTCTCTGGGGGAAGCTGCCCCGCCCTGGGGGTGGGTGGGAGGTGGATGCAGGGGCAGGTGCAGCTACATGGCTGCAGTTGTACTGCAGTACATGGCAAAGCAGTAGTGATGTCATGGGCATGAGTTTGTATGTCATGAGTACAAGCCAGCCCTGCTAAAAAAAGGTGGCCTGTGCTCCTTTCCAGTCTGTGTGCTCAGAAGGGCAGAGTCTGAGTGAGCTGGGGCTGAGGCTCGTGAGCAAGGCATGGCTGTTGCACAGATGGGCATGAGTGAGGCAGGGTGTTGGGTGTGTTGTGGTGTTTGGGTGTGCCTATGGCCCCCTGGCTGCTGCTGCCAGGTTGCAAAGCTGCTATACCATAAACCAAGGGGCCTCTGCCTGCTTCTGTGGCCACCCGAGCCCAATGAGTGGGGCAAGAACTGACTAGTCAGCAAGGCCAAAATCCAGAGCAACTGCTAAACCTTTGTGGGTGGGGGGGGGTGGTTCTGTGTCTTCTGTGTGTCTGTGTAAGGTGATGGGTGCTCTGTAGGGACCAGTGCTGGGGAATGCTTGCATTAGCTGGACTGGGACAGGGGGCAGTGGGTTTTTTGGATTGTCCCTGGTTTTCCTTTGTTCTAAAGGAAAGTGTGTGTGGGGGTGTGGCTGGCTGTAATTAAAAAAAAGGCCCCCTTTGTTTTTTTTAATATATCATCAGTATTTTTAAAATTCAGTTTCTACTTCAGAGAAGATCTTGCTCATTTAAAAAAAAAAAAAAAAATAAAAAAAAAAATTGGCTTTTGCTCACCCCCAGACCCCTCTGGTTACTTACTGTGAGCATGGGAAGAGAGATGAGCCATCCTGCCTTTGGACTTTATCTCATGCCTGGATAATCAGCACCCAGGCTGGAGTGTCTTGCTTCCCCTCCCTGGTTTGCACCATTTCAGCTCTTCTGAGACTTTGCCCAGATAAGCTCCAGGGTAGAGCTGGTCTAACCCCCCCTAGCTCCCTGCTGCTGGCATTGTACTTCGCCTCCAGGGAAGGTCACTGGTCCAAGTTGGCTGCAGGATCTGTGCTCAGTAACTTGAGCATTACACCGTGCAGCCCTGTACAGGGGAGGAAGCCGGCAGGGCAGGCCAGTCCTGCGCCTGCCTCTAAGTTCTTCAACAAACAAGCCACAACCGGTAGGAAAAAAAGAGTAAATTTCTCAATGTGCACGTTGTGGAGGGGTGTGTGGCCCCCTCAGAAGGCAGCCGCCATCATGAAGCCCTGCTACTCTCCCTCGTGTTAGGTAACCGCCGGCTCTGCTTTCAGCGCTCGGCCCAAGTAGCTGACTTCCCCAAAAACTGACAGTGGAGGAGGTGGCACCCACTCTGTGCTCGGGCAGGGACGAGCCGTTAAGAGGTATGAGGAATTAAATAAAAATGGGGAACAAAGCGCGAGGAGATCGCATTTCTGAGCGCAGGGAAGGAAGGATCCCTCAAGTCAAAGTAGATTGACTAATTGAACACAAAAAGGTTCAAGATGGCTCCCTGTGTGGTCCTGGGCGCTGAATAGAGAAGATTCCTCCCTGCCCTTCCCCGCCCCCCCAGGAATGCGGGGCATTCACATGCAAAAGAAGCGAGCGGTGCCCAGGGCAGCGCCCAGCCCCACCGGCGGCACCCCGCTCCCTCCGGGCGGGATGGAGGATGCGGTTGCTCTTCCCAGATACCGCGCATCTTATCGCGGCTGCATTTGCATGTGAGCGGAGCATTCAGGCCCCGCTCTCCCCAACAATGACGGCGCTTCTGCCCGAAGGCGGCTGCACCGACCAGGGCGGCTCCGCGCCGCCCAGCCCACCCCCCCATGCAGCGGTGCTGGGCGCGCAGCCCCCAGGGGCAGCGAGTTGCGGCTTCTGCCCTTTGGGCTTTGACTGCTGGCGAGAGAAAAAAAGGCTCAAAATGCACCCAGGTAGGGAGCAGGCACGTGTGAAGGAGTGATGATCGAGTAAAACGGCAAGATGGGCTGGGGGAAATGCGAGCGCCGGAGCGGCCCAGGCCGGGCCCTGTGCAAATAAGTAAAGGCGCTAATGATTGATTAGTACCGTTGCTTGGGCTAATTCCTGAGGGAAAGACCGCCTCTTCCGCTCCTGCCCCACAACCCCTTCGTCTCTCAGCCTCTTTGCCCACATGACAGTGACCGTGGTGCAGAACCTGTCCAGCACTTGCTCAGAAGTGGTGAGAGACATCTCACAGGGCCCAGGGAGTTTGTAAGATCGTATTTTCTTTAGGGAAAGCCAAAGAATTAGGGACAGAGCACAACACAAAGCTGCGCAGGGGGCAAGTCCTTCACGGGGGTCGTCTTCACCCCGCCTTTCACCTCGAGCTGATCTCTGTACTGCTGCCTGAGTGCCAGCTGTAGCAGAAGGAAGAAAGATAGGCTGGTTAAGGACTGTGATGGCTCAAGCACAGGATGGTGCTGCAGTCCCACAGTTGTACACAGCCCCCCAGGTTTGAAGAGCTAGTGCAGCCACAGTACTTCCAAAAACTGGGAGCTGCTTCCACAGCTACCCAGGCTCTGGCTTTGCTGAAAAGCGTCTTCTCTTGCTCACCACTTTTCAAAGCTTTTCTGAAGCAGGAAGAGGGTGCCTTTCCTGCTGAGCCGACTCACTGCGGCAGCCTGCTCTGCAAGATGCCAGATGCACTATGAAACCTTCTGGGGGCTATGCTGTATGCAGGGAAGCAGTTGTAAAGGTGAAATGGGGTGGGAAATGGAGAGTGGCCCTGGAAAAGAGGCAGTTAGGCTTGTTGGAGAGAAGCTGCAAAAGCAACAAAAAGCAGGAAAGAGGGTCGTGTAGAGATGTAAATGTGTGCCTCGTTCAGCAGCGAGGTGGCACGGTGTGCTTTGTCCTGGTAAGGAAGGTGCAGTCAGAAAGACTGCACAGCAGGAGTCCCCGAGGGTGGGACAACCTTTTGTATAGGAATGCTGTGGTTCTTGTACTAATGAGAAGTCCTGAAACCTGGCTACTGAACCCGGGGCTGCTGCGTCAGCCATCCAGAGGGTATAAAGTTTGGCTCGTATGTTATTAAAAGTTGTCTTCGATCCACCACAGTCAGAGCTTGTGCTTTCAATAGGCCACAAAATGGAAACAAAACAGACCCAACAAGGAAGTTAAACCAGGAACTTTCTGGCAAAGCACTGGAAAAAAACCTGTTATGGAGCACAGGTGGCAGGTTCAGGACCAGTGTCACCTTCTCCAGTCACAGTGACCACTGGAACATGACACTTCACCAAAACTTTCTTCATTTTTGTTGAAAAAGACCCACTCCATTCTCCACAGCAACCCAACATCTCTCCTCCCACCTCACAAAGCAGGTGCCTGGGTGAAGTTTTCAGCAGTCACTGCCTGGAGGCAGCCAGGTTCAAACTCAGGCAACTGCCATTTTCTTTTTTGGCCCTTGAACGAAAAGGCAGCTCTGGCTGGCTTGATACAGAAACACAGACACAGGATTTGCCATGAAAAAAAAATCCTCACATTTATTTGATTAAACAAAAATAAAATAAACTGCATAGGAACATTTTAAAGTCCAGAGAGACACTGACTTTGTTTTAAGGCTGCCAGTAGCTGATACATCGTCTCCTTGCTACATCCTTCAGCCTTCCCTATGGACCACAAAGATACATTCAGAAGCCTCCATTAACACAAGGGTTCTAACATTTTGCTCACTTATACTACGTAAAAGTTTGCACATAACCTGTCATGCTTTCTTCTCCATGGTACTTGACATCTGACATCTAACAAATGTCACTTTTTGTCCAAGTAGAAACATGATGCCCTTTTTGGAGCATGGAACTTCTTGTCACAGCCTGTTTCGTTACCAATGAGATATAAAAGCTCCGAGCAGCTCGTTAAAAAGCAGAGCTGTGCCTGTCCTGCTGAGGCATTTTTATTACTATCAGGAGAGCAGCAGGATTCAGTGCTACAAGTAGACAAGAACCACTGCAACAGGAGAGGGAAACAGAGCCGATAGACTCAAGCTGCCCCACCATCCAAGGGCTGACAAAAATCATTCTGGACCCCAGTGCAAACCTGCACCGTGGCAATGCTGCTTCCACAGCAGTAACGAAGCTTTAGGTGGTGGGACTGTACATCTAGCATCACAGTTAACGGAGGGGAGGGAAATGCCCATTTTGAGACATTGGTTTCACAGGGATGACCTCTGCTTTGTTCAAGGCTTCCAATTTCTACTTGACTTAAACCAGCAGGTGCGTGTTCGACACCCTGGCTGCTCCCGAGGAGCCGTGGAGGAGCGAAGCAGCGCATGACAGGTAACGCACAGTACAAGGGTCACGTACAGAAAGAAACCCCCACCAACTCCTGTGACTAAGCACACCTCACCAACTAGTTAAAAACCTTTTTTTCTTCTTAGTCGTTTTAGGAAAGAAACTAAAAACAAACCCCAGAAACAGACATCTCTCCCTCTGAAGGAAAAAGCTACTACATTGTCTGGAAAGTACTCTACAAACCTATAAAAGGACTTTTTTTTAAACTAGTCTGGTAGTTCAAAAAGAAGTTACTTAACTACGTCACTACACAGACACTTAACATTCAGTCAGTAAGGCTCTACGAAAAGAGCTTAAAAAATTATCTACCTGAGTTTGTAAGTTGATACAATCATTAATAGAAGGTCTAAGACCATGCAGGTACACAAAGCATTTTTAGAACCATTACTGGTTAAACAATGATGGAAAAAAGATGCCAGTCTGGCTCGTTAACCCGTAAGATCACTTAGAGACATCAATGTACATTTTCCACCATAACATTTACCAAACCCAACACAGCCAATCTTTACTAGGGGTCACCTGTACCCACTTCTGTCACACACCACCCCCCCCCCAATATGAGCAGGGGAGGGGAGGAAAAAAAAAGACAGACTTTTTCAATGTAGTCATCTGGAAATGTGCTTCTGCGACTCCACTCCGCAGGTAAAACAAGGCATGTGGCTGCAGGTCACTACTACAAGTTGCATAAAATCCCCGACGTACTGGTTTTAAACTGCCTCCCCTGAGAACATCCGAACCTGAACTGCCCTCCAGGAATAGGAACTTGGTTGCTTTGTCATGGTGGAAAAAATCCCATTGAGTCGAGAAAGCTACTAATACAATCACCAAGTCAAAAAAAACAGAGACACAGGATCTTATTCCCTTCAAGCATTTGGTACAGCATTGTGTTTACGGCAATAATAACATGAAGTCTTTCCAAACAGGACATACTCGTAGGCATGGGTAAAAGTTCTCTTGTAGAGAGAAGACCTAAAGGTCTTATGGACATCAGAACACTGCAAATGAACATGAAGTATGTCGTGTCGGCTAGTAGTGTCATAATACTGAAAAAAAAGGTTTACATCTCCATACGTAGTGAAAACAGAACAAACTCAAGTGTGGTTCGGGTATCTCAGTCCACTTTGCCTGAACATACCAACATTTGGTTTTATTTACAGCTTCTCTAGCAAGGGCAGCTTAGTATTTCCATGGGCAGGCAGCAAAAAACAAAAAGCAAAACAAAAGCAAGAAGTCACCACATTGTACACACTTAGTATCTCCATTTCAGTTAAAATGCTTGTCCAACAGGCAGGACGAATCCTTCCCCCAGGCAGATTCTCAGTTACTTCTCAAACCTGTCTGATGCTAAATTGAGGTAGACGATTTACTTCTGCAAAGTGAGGTAGAACTTCAAGAAGATGATAGTGGCATCTCTAGTTGTGCATTTTTGTACCACAGCAAACTGGGTTTCAACCTCCCAAGGACTCAAAGAATAAAGGTACAAACAATATTTGTCTAACGCAAGTACCAGTGTTCATTTTTTATACAGCTCCAAACTGTTTGTCTAAATATCTCTATCTTTAAATACCCTATTACCTTTTGGCACCATTTGGCTTACACTCCTTTAAAAAATAAAGAAACAAAAAAACAACACAAAACACTTTGGCACAATTAGATTTTTTTTTCCTCTCCTTTAAACCAGAACTGAACCAAGAAATCTTGTGACCAATGTTATGGCAAGATAGCCTGTTAAACCTGCTCTCTCCAGAAATTAAATTTTGGGTTAAATGCAACCTAACAGACCAGGCCCATTTTCCTGCAATTCCAAGGGAATGCCATACCCAAGCACCTTGCTGTTTCTCCTGACTTGGTTATGTCTGGCCCAGATGTGTGCTAGTTTTGGGGTGCTGTCATCCTTCCCTTGCTTCCTCTACAAGTTCAAGGTTCATGGGCTTCCCTAAGTGGTATTTAAAAACTACTAAGTACAAAGGAGAGAACTGTCTGAAGGACCTGCACTATCAAGCACTGAGTCTGCTCCAGTTTGCTACCAAAGTTCCCGCTTCAAGTGTTCTGAGAAAGGACAGGATGGCTTCTTGGGCCGAACCCAACACAGCCACGCCGGCCACCGGCAACATTTTGTCAAGCAGAAAGTTTACCAAGAGCCACCTGTTTAACCACCCAACAAAACAAAAGGGAATTCTTGGGAGTTCTGGTGAACAGGTCTGTCACCCACATCTGCTGTCCCCAGATGCTAGCTGAGAAGGCAGCGCCGAGTGCCTGTTCAGTCTGCGATCCAGCTCCAGCACCTCGCTTTTTCTCCCCGCACACATGTGGCGTTACGATGCTGGGGCACTAACCTGGGAGCACACCTAGAGCCTGAGAATGCACATGGGAACACAGAGCAAGGCCTAAATTTCATTTTAAGTATTACTTTTTGAAAAGCCCCTCTGGGGCACCTGATGTTGGCATTGTACGTTATCGCTACTTATTTTCATTGCATACAAACCACTCCGCTTTACAAGCTACGCTACCACTTCTCAATGAGACTGAGCGTGCTTAGCACTATCTATGACAGAGGTATGGAATTATTTTGGGCAGCTAAAGCTTAACAGCAGTTTTTAAAATGAAACAAAGTTCTCCAACACATGAGGTCAGACACTCGAGGTTCGGTGTGGAGGCAAATCCTGCTGAATTAACTTAGTAACTGAAGTCGCCCCTCCTCCTCCTGACAGAGCTGGACCAGAGAGGTTATGCAATGGATCCATACAAAAAAAATTGCAGAGAGCAACTTCAGTGTCTGGCACCTATGTGGTGCAGGCTGGGGAGGGGCAAAGAGACTTCCACAGCTCACCACAATCCTGAATGCACACTTTTTTCAGTGCCTGGGTTAAGAGTCCCTCCTGGTCCTAGGGAAAGGGGGAACCTGACAGGCATTAAAGCACAAGAGCATTTCTAGCATACTCCAACGCTGTCAGCCACTCCAGTCAAGGTATTTAGAGACCTGCGATTGCCTTGTGGGTTGTTTGGGTTTGGTTGGGTTTTTTTTAAAGACGTGGTAGGATAAAGGCAAGGACACTGCAAACTAAACATTAAAGCTTCTTAAACCAATTTTCTTTGGTATCTAGATCTTGCAGGCTATCAGTTTTCACAGCCCAAGTAGCAAATCATTCTCAGACAGAAAATAATACATAATAAACATGAACACCTGCCACAACTGTAAGGCCATCCCCAAGAAGGGAGGCATGTACACAAGCAGAACTTGAAAAATTTGAAGGTTTTTTTTTGAGCTTCCTCTCATCCCCGTATCTTGAGCGGCCACACAAATTTAGTGGCAGACATCCATGTAAGAGATTATCCTTTAAAGACTATTTTTAAATCACACTGTCCTAAGATTAAGCCCACCCCAAACAAACTGCTTTGAAGAGTTTGCTTCCTTGAGGCTTTGGCTGAAAGGCAGCACAGTTATTTTATCTTATTTAATTTAGGTGTTTTTCCTCACCCTTCTTTCAAAAGGGGTTTTGCCATCTCATGAACCTGTCTCTTTCTTTCTGGTCCTTTAGTTTAAGCCTCCTCTCAGTGGCAGCCATCTGTCTGCACACACAGGATTTCCACAAATCCTGGGAAGTCAACACTCCTCAGAGGGGGGGGAAAAGCAGCAAGAAGGAAAGTGCACCTTGTGATTCCTGACAGACTTGTAGAGAGCCTTTCAATCTTGACTAACTTTTGTGCGCAGTGGCAGGCAAGAGAGATGAACCCCTTCCTTGAAGGACAGTTAAGGCTCTTTAGACTTTGATTAACGACTATTTCAGAGATCTTCTCTTGCAAACAGTAAGGTAAATCCCACAGCATTTCCAGGCCTGAGAGCTCTGGTACGTTTTCCACCACAGAGACAGAGTTCTGTCCCCTACTTCAACCATCCTTGTTTGCCACCAAAGGCCTCACGCAGAGGGGTGAAGGAACAGTTCTGTAGAGACTGTATCTGCATCAACAGCTAAACTGTAACGCAAGAAACCAAAAAATAAAACAGAATACTCCCTGGGACCCAAAGTCACATTTTGCTAGAGATCTCTATTCTCCAAAAGTAGTTTCCACTTCTCAGAAAAAGCTTTTTTTTTTAATCTATCTCCCCTGCCTCCGAGCTTTTGAGGATCATATACACCTATTTCACACAGAATTCTTTGGTTCTGCCCTGTAAAGAAAGCAGCAAAACTTTCATCTTCATGCAGTTTGCTTCATGCTGGTACTGGTAATTTTTCACTTGGATGCGTAGCAGAAGATACATGGAGCCACAGGCTCACACCACCCTAAAAACTACAGTAAGCCTTCTTGAATTTTTCAGTCCAGCTCTTTGGGGAAGTCAGAAGATGAAAAAGAATAATATATTTTTTTTGTCACTGACAGAATTATTGCAATCCTCTTAACACAAAAAAAGAAACCTCGTTGACTTCTCCAAAACACACCCTGAATCTCCAAAGCTGTGCTTAATTTCTTAACTTTTGGAAAAAGGTACCACTTCTCTGTTCTAACAAATTCAAAGTTTATTCCCTTGAAGTCTCTCTATGGGGAGGGGCAAGAAAAGCTAGTCATCTCATAGGTAAAAGGGTTTGATTCTCCCCCCATTTCAATGCTCCTTGTAATAACCTCTTCTGTTATCCAGATCAGGTGCACTGATAAAAAGAAACAGTAACTTTTTAAAACCTAATTTAGCTTTCAGGTGAAAAGGTAAAAAGAAATACTCAATGACAGGATACATTAAAGGAAGCCTTGCTTTTCCATCTAAACTTTACAACAACTGCACTAAGCCACTACAAAACAAAAAATGAACAATTTGGTTTAAACTTAAAGAAATCTTTGTGCATTTTTCATCAGCTTCACTTTGTGCTGTTGGATTACTGTGTTTCAGAAAAAAATACACAGAAATGCCAAAAAAAGATGCAAAACTTGTTGTTCTTTGTGGCGAGTGAATCCCACTCGCTCTCACAAACACGTTCAAAGTCACCTGGGAACGAGACACTGTGCTCGCCAGTAAATCAAACACACTGAGGTATAAAAGGAGAACAGGAAAAAGTTCTCTGCTGCAGCAGCAATTCAAAAAAACAAAAGCCCCACACACACACCCCTTCGCCTTCCCTCCCCCCCTGCTACCCCCTCATGTCCCCACCCACACAACTGCAGTCTGGTCAAGAACACAAGTTCCCTACAAACACTTACTACCATTTTCTCCATTTAAAAAAAAAAGAAGTTAGAGAGTCTTTTTTTTTGGCTTAATTCTACAGAACTCACCACACAAACCACCTAATGTGCACGGCAACACTTGTTTGTGCATGAAACCCCATGGAGGTTGGGGGGGAAAAAAGAAAGAGGTAAATTGTTCTGAACTGTGAGTGTGTGGGGACAGGGAAGGGGAGAGAGAAACCGGGGAGGGAAGGGAGGACGATGAGGTAGATAGAATTTAACTTTACAGGCTCACTCCCTGCAGAAAAGATAAGTACATTCATCTGTAAAAAAATTAAAGATGAGGTAGGTTTGAATTAACGTTGTATTTTTTTTTTCTTTTCATTTTCTCTTAGAAGAATTTCCCTGAGACAGTTTCTTCCCAATTCAAACACAGATTAGAAGACGAGAATTCGATTGTTTCCAAAGTCGACCACAACAATCATGCCATCAGGGGTGACGGCTATACCTGAAGGACGGTCCATCTGACCAAAGCCGCTTCCCTGAGTGCCAAACTTGCATAAAAAGCTACCGTTGGACTCGAAGATCTGCACCCGGTGGTTTCTGGAATCGGCCACGATGATGCGCCCCTCTTGATCCACCGCCACTCCCTGCGGGCGCAGGAACTGGCCGTTCCCGGTGCCCTCCGAGCCCAGAAAGCGTGCTGACTGGCAGTCTGGATGGATGACCAGAAGGCGATGGTTGTTGAAGTCTGTCACTACCAAGTGGCCCTCGTGATTGAAAGTCACACCTCGGGGGGAATCAAAGTGCTTCCAGAGCGCCCCTTCAAAGCCATACTTGTTGAGAAACACACCGTCGGGCCCGAACAGCTGAACGCGATGGTTCCTTGTGTCAGAGACCAGGATCTTGCCCTCCGCGTTGACGGCCACATCCCATGGGTAATTGAATTGCCCGTTCTTTGTTCCTTTCTCCCCGAACTTCAGAATGAACTGCCCCTCAAATGTGAAAATCTGGATGCGATGATTGTCCTTGTCGGCCACAACGATCCTACGCGAGATGTCACAGGCCACCCCAGCAGGGCGATCGAACTGGCCGGGCCGGGAGCCCAGCGTGCCAAACTTGTGATGGAAAGTCCCGCAGGGTTTGAACACCTGGATTCGGTTATTACTGCGGTCAGCAACAATGATGTAGCCTTCTTTGTCTACGCTCACTCCCCAGGGGCGGCAGAGTTTGCCATCGCTGTCTCCCTCGCTGCCAAAGGAGAGCCCCGGCAGCCCGATGCCTATATAGCTGCGCCCAGATTTCACCACGACTTTGAAAGGGCTGTTCTCAATGTGCTGGTTGCACATCATCACGGATACCAGGTGCTCTCCCTCTAGCTGTGGGCGATAGCTGACCAGGTAGGTCCCATTCTGCTGATCACTGACATCTGCCCCAAAAAGGTTTCCATCCGGGCCCATCACCACCGCAGATATCATGTCACCTCCTGAGAGGCGAGGCTCACCATCATGGTCATAGCCTATCACTGTGAAAGAAGCCACTTTGCCCTGCAGAGCACGTTTGAGGCCTTCCCCAGTGGCTTTGGTCAGAGGAGCGAACGCCCCACTGCTGACGAAGCCCATTGATTTAATGGCCATATACAACGCCTGGTCAGGGGGGGTGAACATGATCCTGTCATCTTCCTGTGGCTGGAGAAGACCTCTCACATTCTTCAGTTCCTGCACCTGAGCCAGCATGCGGTCCCGAGCCAACAGAATATCCATGGTGCGACCCTCCTCCAGGACCTGCTGAACAGCACTAATGGTGTTGTCCAGCTTATTTAGGTTCTGACGCAACTTTTCAACTTGCAAGTAGAGTGACTTAGCCTTGACTTGACGAATCTTCTCCACCTTTAGGGGCAGGGGACAGAGAAGAGAAAAAAACACACTTACATCAGGAAAGACAGTCTGTAACAAACATTTCTAATGTTGCTATTCCACAGGAAAACCAGCTGTGCAGTCATTGCAGCGTGTTGACACAGAGCTGCTGAACAAGCCTCAGAGCTGCGATGCAGCGAAGCAGAAGTGAGGAGAAGTGGTACTTATCCAAATTCAGGGTTACTGTTCTCTCCCACCCTCCAGCAGATTTGTACCTCCTTACCCTGCAGATCTGCTGCATCAGTGTGTCATGTGAAAGGCAGTCACTTGCGTGCTAATAATGATTTGCTTCCTCAAACGCAATTCTGCTTTCTAGTTGCAAGGTACTTGACAGATCATCTGGAAGGTAGGTCTTATTTAGAAGACTCCAGGGAGAACAGAGGTTACACTGTAGGCTCTCAAGAGCAGGGGCTGAAGCTTTTCTAACCAGAATTGAGACCAATTTCAGAAGGTCAGCTGTTATCACACAGGGCTGAGGCTAGGAGCCAGCATCAGCTAATGCATGTGGGCTCCTGTCATTCCCCTGCCTGCCAGAACAGTTTTGATGTGACTGGGTAATGCCAGACATCTATTCTCCAGGGATTTTTAGGGTCCAATTATTTTAGTATTTTCTTGCAGATGCTGGTAGTCATGCCCAGCTAGTGCTTTACAGCAGGATGCTTTATAATGTCACTTCAAATGACACAGAAGGTTGCTGCCAATCCCTACTTGGGGGACTGAAGCTCAAGCAAAACATGGTTTGTTTGTAACTATTTTATCTAAGCCTGTGCTTATCCTTACTTGTGAAAAATCACTTTGACCATCTGGCAAAGACACCTGCCTTGTAAAGCTAATGAAACATGTAATTGCTTTATTGTTGCAGAAATACATTTCCTTATGTCTGAATACCTGCTTGGCTGCAGAACAGTAGCAGCAATGTGTTTTAATGAGGGACAACTTGCTGTCTGATGACTCCTTGGTTACACGCTGACTAGGTAACAGATGTACAAACATGCTATTTCATTTAAAGTTAAGGCATGCAGGTTTTACCAACTTCAAGTCAGAGACCCCTTCTCCAACAGGTTTCCAAGAGATTACTAATCTTAGGTTTCAGCTCTGATACCCCAAATTATTCACTAACAATTCACATGAGGACTTAATACACTCACAGCCTTTTTTTGCTAGAATGCTTTACCACCAAATTTCCATCTTAAAATAATGCTTTATAACCTGAAAAGAACTTGCTCTCACAGTGCAGGCATTCCAATAAAGTGTGTTTATTCAGCCTCCTGGGACCTAAATTGCTTAGGGGCTGTTCTTAATTCTCCTGTACCAGGAACACCTCAAAGGAGAAGGCTGCCAAGCTAACAGTGCAAAGCAAGCTCATCTCCCTCGCTCCCTAGAAAAAGCAGCATTAGAAGCACAGTGACTTCATAAAGTGCATTTTTAATCTTGCCACTGACCCTCAGAGCTACAGAAAACCAAATTTCTCTTAAGAGGACTGGTGTCACTGTAACTAGAGTAGTTCCATACAATGAACACTTACCAGAGTGGTCATTTTGCTGGCAATAGCTAGTAAAACAGAAAATTACTGTTTTAATCAATGTTGGTAAAGAAAAGGCACCAAAAAAGTAGGATGGGGCTGCTTCTTGGCAGCATTTGCCTCAGCAACCACATGTTTGTGTTATCCTGCCTAGCTCTGCTCACCTGCTTTTCTGCCACGCTGTCGGTTGCAACTGCTTATTATAGGAGCATTCTCAATTTATTCCTAAGCTTGTGGTTGTAGGACAAGTCAAGTCTGACTCCCTGATCTAGAAGACCCAATCCAGCAGCAGAGTGGGTTTCTGTCCAATTCTACAAGTGGGGCCCACAGTGCCAATCCAAACTAACCCATGCTAAACAAGCAGAGAAGAACCAACCATGACCACTAAGTTTATCTTTCCAGAGTAAGAAGTTTTGCTATTAATTCCTTTCCTCCTCTCACAATACCACACAAGCATCATTGCTGAAGTGAGTGCAGGAGTTTGGGATTGTGCAGATACTCTCAGGAGTGCTCTTTTCTTCTACTGGTGAAAAAAAACACATCAGAGGGACACTACCTTGGTTGAGAGTTAAATTTTTAGGTGTGAGAACAATGAAAGTTACATCTCACAGTTTCCACTGGCCTTTTCTGAAAGAGGACACAGCATGTACAGCTTTGCTCCTCTGCTTTGTTTATGAGAAGGGGATCACGTAACAAAACCCAAATGCTACAGACCTGATTCTACAACAGTGTATTAAAGAGGTTTTGAAGCCATTCCTTAAAAGCAGTGCTTTAAAGGTGATGTGGAAGGCAGAGGTGCTGTGCCAGCAGGGGGAGTGCCCACCCCACCCGTGGGGCTGAGCTCCTGAGGATACTGCAGTCTCTACAAAACCCCCACCAGTTTCAGATTGAGATACCTTCAGCACAAACACAACATGGGTGAGAAGACAGCAGCCTGATACCTATAAGGAAAGTGAGTTCAGAGTGAACTGCACTGTTTCAATTCAGCATTTCTTGGGGGGGTATCAGAATCTGGCCACGTACTAATTAAAACAGCAGAGGTTCATTTGAAGAGGTGCTTGTCAGCAGCTCAAACCACAAATCTAAGGTCCATACCTTCCAGAGCAGCTCACACTCCCGCTCTTCCAAGGCTTTCTTATGTCTCGTAGTCACTGCTTTGACTTCAGACTGTACCACCTTTGCTTTCATCTCAACCTGCTCTGCCACAGCCTGGGCCTGTTCAATACTCAGCTGGGGAGAGAAAAGAAAGACAATGTGCTTAGGGTTCAACCAAACTAGTCAGAAATGCATCAAAGCACTGCTGCTTACGTTTCACTACACCCTCAGTGAAGGCATAAAGTTGGTTGTTTATTTTGAGGGGTTTTTTTTTACCAGGCCTTCATCCACTTCACAAATCAAAATCTGAAGACTGAATTTTTAAAGATACATTATATGGCACATATACCACATTGTACCATGCACTAACACCATGGGGCTAATTTCCCTGTGTGATACAAGCAAGCAGCTAGCACAGAAATTCATAGTCATGTTTGACTTGGAGAAGCCAAAGTTTCTGTTGTCCCTCAAAACAGTTCAGATTTCTGTTATGCAATGGTTCTGCTTCTAGCAAGCTATTACACTGCAGGGAACAGATTGATTTACCTAAGCATCTGAGCTGCAGAAATATGCCTAACAATAGGAAGCTAATAAATTTTAAAATAAAACCAAAGATTAGGTGTCTACCATTAAAAAGCATTCATATAGTTATTCACACCTTGGATAGACCAAACTCTTATCCAATGTAACCTCACAACACCAGCACATTTTAAAGACATTCTGTAACAGAATTCTGCAAATACACAGGTAGATCCAAAGGATCACACTTCCCAGTGGAAAGGGTTCAATAGCATCAGTTAACGGAGTCTTTTCAACACTGTCATGCAGTGAGACAGCGTTACGTGCAGATGAGGCTGTGGGGTTAAAACATAATCCTTTAGTTACAAAACTCTAGAACAAAACATTACGTGGGGATATTTAGCCTAAAAGAAAGGCTGGGGAGGAGATCTTAGGCAAGTACCCAAGGGGAGAATGCCAAAAGGATGGAGGCAGACCCTTTCCAGTGGTAGGATCAGAGCCTACAGGCAGTTCCCTCTAAACACCAGGAAACGCTTTTCTTCCTGTGAGGGTGACTGAGCACTGGCACAGCTTGCCCAAGAAAGCTGTGGAGTCTCCAGCCTTGGAGATATTAAAGAGCCATCTGGACAGCGTTCTGGGCAACTGGTCTAGGTGTCCTTGCTTGAACAGGGGCATTGGACAAGACCTTCAGAGAACCCTTCCAACCTCAACCATCCCATGATTCTGCATCTGTACCATCAAGTATTTGCTTTCTCTTTGTAATCTTGGCACATCATAATTTTTCTGTAATTTTAATATTAAACATACACAAGACATCTAAACCTCTACCAACACACTACATGTGACTGCTGCAGCTTGACTGCTGAGAACTCCCTCACCTTCATTTTCCACATTCCATAACAAAAGCCATGGAAATAGCCACGGGTATTTGGTTTTAAATACAACATTTTAAACAGACTTTACTTTCACTCCAGTCTGAGGAACCAGTTCATTTCAAAACCTGAGCTGCTTAAGACTGGGCAGTCTTGGACCACTGGCAGAAAACATCTTTACTCTTCAGAAATGGAGGCTTGATAAAGTGGGTAAAAATATATTTTAAAGACTTTATGTTCAGGACTTTAAAGGAAAATATCCTCAGTTTAATTCTGCATATCAGAATGCTTCGATCTATGAACCACCCACTGCGGCCTGTGAACTACCAGATGCCTAGAAAGCCAGACAGTGCTTTTTGGGGTTTAGTTAGTTATTAGTATTTCCAAAACTCTGATACAGAGAGTTCAACAGCATTTACTTTATGTTCCTCCTTTGTGCAATTCCCAGGTCACACACCTTCCCTAAATTTTTAACAGGGAACGTCTTCAAACTCATGGACAGCCTTAATATCCCAATCCCTCTATCATCTTCTATCAGAGCCTATCTGCATAAGCAGGAAAGTCTTGGTGATGGCTCACCAAAACACAGTTAAAGTTTTAACAGTGTCCAGAGTATTGGCAAAGTTTGGCTAGCTTTGCATGAGCCCACGCTCTGCCAAGGCAGGCTGCAACAGCCCAGGGAGGGGTGAGGCTAGCCAGCACCAGACACAGCGGCAGGCAGTAGCAGTAGCCTGGTGGGGAGGAACAGCAACAGGCAAGTTACCCATCTGAAGCAAAAGCCAAGAGCTTTGAGGAGTACAGCTCTTGTGAGCCTTCTTTACATGGAAATCCCTTGTTCTCTTTGATTACTGTAAGCCACTGCAGCTCTGCCATGGTAACTCTCCTGCTGTTCTCTGGGCATTTCCCATGCAGAGCTTGTCTCAGAGAGGTCAGGTTTTTAGGAAACACATTAAGCAGCAGCATTTCTTGTCCTTGTCAGGCACCACACAATCTTTTTAACAAATACCTTTGAAGAAAAGGAGCTTTTATGATGCACTCTTCCCATGGCATGTCACAATTATGCTGGTGCTTGTGAATGAGATGGTTAACCAGTTCAAATGCTTGGGACACACAGAAGACAAGGCCTGTGTTTAGTAGAGAATCTGGCTGATCTACTGAACTTGTTGTAAGAACTATTTTGTTTCCTGCTACTGGTGAGGCAGTCACTCACCTATTTGTAAGTATACCTATCCACTCAGGACTTCCCAGGGCCCAAAGATGCCCGAGACGCTTCCCATTCCATCACTGATGTCACCAGTGCCTTGTGTTGGGGCAAGAGGGAGAATCTTTTGCAAACTTGAGGGCTGAAACTGGAACTTCCAATTTCCCAGTGTTTGTGCAGGTGATGTGTTCCAGATGGCTGCAGCAAAAGGAAACCTTGCAAATCAAGCTTCCAGTGGAGCACACAAACATGTTTCCATGAAGGAAAGCAATGCAGACATCTATCACTACCTACTGCTACCAGTAGGTTTCAGGATTTCTTGCTCTTCTCTGGAAAGCTACCCCCCCAAACAGCAACCACCAACTTGCAAAGCACACTATTATCCTTTCTTATTACCTGCACTTGCAGGTTTCCCAGCATTTAGTAAGGATTATTAAATGTGCACTGGTTTTACTTTCTGGGCATTTTGTACAAAAGTTAAAAGGCTGCTTTCTTGAAGCTTTAATAGTTATTCCTGTTAATTCAGACAGCATTTTGTATCTTATTAGACCTGGTTCTGCACAAACACACCCTTATGTAAAAAGTGTCCCTGGCAGCCAGGGCAGAGGCTGCAATATACCACACAAAATCAAACACTGCCTTCCAGAGCAAAACAGCAGACCCAGATGTGCCCAGCTAGTCCATATATAGTCCAGCCAATTCTGAGTAAGAGGGGAAGAGCAAGGTCATATTGGACCTCAGGTGTCCTTCTGGACTCCTCTGTGGGCTTCACTTTAGCTACACTTGACCACCTGGGGAAAAGACAAGTAATGACCTTGCTACAGTGGCTCTGGCATGGCAAGTGGACCTACAAACAGCTACAAGGAAACCTACTGCAAGAGCCAGAAGTAGGCAAAACAGTATCCTAGAACTTGGCTGTACTTCTTGGTATCTGGGCTGGCTAGAGAGGGCCTCAAAGCAGGATTTGCCATCCTGTGGAATGGAGGTTTTCAGGCATTTTCCACATTTCCTGTCTTCTATTAGACATCAGGAACTGCATTTTTCAACTTAAAACCTTCCTGCAACTTAACCTTTACTGAACTTAAATATTCCTATGTAATATTTAAATGGAATAGTCTAGAAACACTGTTCACTGACAAGTGTTCACTGCTGTTTCTTTCTTTCAAGTGAAAAATTATGACCAGAAGCACAGAGGATCCCAGGAGAAAGAAAAGCTGTTACAAAAACTTGTTTTCTGAGGGACTACAGACAAGAAATGCTGGGCTACTGTAAAGGTGCTGATGCCCTCACTGCATGGTTTCTGCAGTCCCATACCCAAATCAAATCAGCATGGCCACAGCTCTGTCCACACAGAACTTTAAGAGGCTAACTTAAGTCTCAAACAGCAGAGCCTGTTAATCCAGGTGCTAAGCCATGATGTTGGATTATATCAATTCAGTTAGAAAACTATCCATTGGAACAACTTCTGGCACAACATGCTGCTATGGCAACACCACAGGTATGTGGAAGATGCTTATGGGAACTATTTCAATTTATCAGCACTAGTTTGCTTAAGCATTTTTTTAAAAGGCTCTGAGGATTTGATTCAATCTATCCAAGGATGGGAAGGAGACACAATTTTTCAGGCATTAATTACAATGTTCAAGTTTGCTAGTCTTAAGTTTTCCAGTGAAGATGCAAACCTCTGGGGAGAAAATTCAAACTTGAAATCAAGTTTTGTTTTCCTCAGTATTTCAGCAGTAAACAGACAACAGGGAACAGCTAAAGAGCCTTCTTCACTAGACATTTCCCTACCTCAATATGAAGGATTTACCCCTTAAACACTAAGGAATTTAAGAGGAAGTTTCCTACTTAAAGGAATATAAAGCTTTGAGGTACATATTCTCTGGCAAACCCTCTCCAGCTTTTAAAAGCATACTAAATACAAAAAGCTTAAAGAAATCTTTCCACCCATCTCATTAGCCATCTTCCACCAAACACTAAAGGTGTTCCACCCAGAAATAGTTTGTTTTCAGTTCCTTATGGCAACAAAAATATACAGAGGGCTTGTTTCAAAGAACTTTTCCAATTGCTTACCACTGTTTCAGAGCAGGATAAAAACCAGGGTGTAACAGCCAGCTTTCTCCAGCATCAAGAACTGGATATAAACTTCCTAATGTTCTTATACTGGAAGAATTAATTGGAAGATCCTATACAATGTATAGTTGCAATAAGGACACTAGGATTAATAGTTTCAGCAGTGATACTGGTGCAGCTGTAGCACAAGTTGCAGTAGTTGGACCAATTTAAAGGTTTCAGCCTAAGAAGTGCAAAATGCTAAACAATTCTCACTTAAAGAAAAATTCTCACATAAGAATTTTAAGAGAGGCTTTGATGGAGTGAGGGCTAGAGGCTAGGCTAACTAGTGTCAGAAACCAACCAACCAACTTTGCTTGGTACTGCAACAGACTTTCTGCCTAAGAGTTCTGGCAGAACAGTAGTTTGGACAGTGACACACATGAAATTCATCTTCCCCAATAACTATCTGCTCATACCTTACACTAAAGAACTCCCTAAGACACGAACCAAAACAATAACTGGAAGTACAAAGAGGTTTGGCCTCTGCTGATACATAACCCTAGCTTTAGAAAAGTACAGCTAACTCAATTGTTTTCAAAGCTGCATTTCAGATTCTTAAACCTGCAAGCCTGACTTCAAAGCCACACACAGGATGCCTGAGCTAACTCGCTGTGACAACCCCAGAACGATCCCTTGCAGCACACAGTGGTGCCATCCTTCTCAGGTATCAGCCTCCTGGCAGCACAGATCCATATGGCAACCTACAGGGAAGCTTCCACTGAAGGGCAGAGGCTCACAGCAACAAACAGATCAGCTTCCTCCTCTGTCTGGCCAAGTTTCTTGCAGTACCTCCCTCCCCCTCCCTTCCCCTAGAATAAGACTGTTAATCTACTTCACATCACCTCCTCCAGTTTGGGAGGGAAGAGGTATTGCCTTAATGGCTGACCCACCTTACCACCAACTCCTAAATCTTTCGTGCTGGTAGATGAAAGTGTGGGTCCCTCTGTTCTGCACATGACCAGGCTTACCACAAATTTACACGTGGAAGCCTGTACTGTCAAACATCCCAGTAAGACCAGCTCCAGGCTCAGCTAGGCAAAGAGCTCATTTTCCAGTAAAACCACTTAAGAACTGACACAAACAGATCAAATAGTATTTTAACACATTCACCTGGGAACTGATTCTTGATGGGAATAAACACTCACGCCTTTACTGTTACGCAAGTGCATTAGATTACACACATCCATATATACAAATACACATGTATAGATGTATTTTAAGCACATGACATTTGAAGCAGCCATCCATCTTTCATCATAACAGATTTACGTTCAGTTTGTGGCCTGGTCCTTGGAAAAAATTCTGAAAGAAGACAGCTAAGTGTGCACGTCCCTGAGGTAAAACGAGGCTGCAGGACAAGCTCCCCCATATAGAAAGGTAGTAGGCAGCCTGCTTCACCCCCCCCAGTCATGTGAGGCAATTCTCATCCTGAAGAGGCTAGGAAAGTATCCCAGCAAGGAGGATAGATAGCTTTCCACTGAGACAAAGATGTCCTACAAGCCAACAGCGCTGGTCCACTCCATTCCCTGGCACCATCTAGCACTGTGGTGAGCCTGCCAAAAAATAATCCTACAGAGAGGTTACCCTTCCAGCTGGACCAGCTCACCACTAAGGCACAGAACCACAAGTTCTTGTGCTAGGGACAGGCCTAGAAACACATCATCTGGGACAGGACTAGTGCAGCACTGGGAAGCAAGAGCAGAGTTCCATTGTTGCAGAACCTCCCTGAGGGGAAAACAAAGCAAGCCTCCTGCTGCCAGGTTTATTATTTCTTACAGAGGACTTCAGCTCCTTTGAAAAGCGAGGTTTGGACTTTTCAGGAATGACAGACTAGATCAAGCTTCAGTGGATCAAGAGGCTGAAATGTATCTCAACTCACAGCATTTTTTTTTAAAGTCTGAAAAACAATCTTTCCTCCAAAGCTGCAGGAAGAGTTTAAATAAACATTTCTTCCTAAAAGCCTTCAACTTTGGTTAACCAGACACTCTCCAGCCAGTTGACTCATGGCCTGGTTTCCTCTCCTGAAACACCCTTCAAATTCCACCTTTTCCCCTTTACCACCCCTCCTCATCCATCCTCAACATCTCATGTCAGAGAACTATCACTTTCAAACACTATTAAGAGCCACCAGTACAACGGTATCAATCAGTTCCACTAAGAAGTGTTGTTACTACACCATGTTACTTTTCAAGACTTAGAGCTCTGGCCTAAGTTGTTCATATTGCAGTTTGTACTGGCCTTTAATTCTCTGTTGACCATTTCCAAACTTTACATAGCTTCACAGCCCTACAGTCCCAAGAACTAGGAAGGCTCTGCTCCATGAAAGCTTTCCTAAGCAGTGGGGCTCCTGAATCAGCCTTTGAGTCAGAGGTGCTCTTGCAGTTGCTGCTGACATTGCTTATGTAGCTGTTGTCTTTAGCTGTACAGTCCTTCCTGCACAGACAGAGATTACCACCTCCTTGGCTTGATCATCGATCTGCTCGCTCACTACCCTTTTTCTGTACAGCAACACAGATTAAAAAGCACACTGAATTAACAAAACAACCCAGCTCTTGAAAAACCACAGTTCATTTTACAGAATCTTTACACCAGCTGCCCACTTAACCCTTTCCCTCTTACTGGAGGGGCTGTAGCTACATCAGGGCAAAACTGCACAAGCTAAGTTCAGCTGAGCTGCTTGCTACATGAACCTAGCCAGTACCACCCACACTTCACCCGGAATATTATAAACCACTCAAGCTCACCACAATGGCAGGAGCATCCAACAGAAAAGCCAGAAGAAAATGGAGTAAAAGAGAAAAATAAACTCAGTAGGAAGCAAGCAGGCACAAAAGCATGCATGCAACAGCAGTAGAGTGATACTGAAGAATATTCTGCTAGTTTCTGCTCCAAGAGACAGTCCCTTCTTAGATGATTTATCCACACTAGTTAGAAGATTAAGAACCCTGGAGGTCAAAAGCAGTAACTTAATTACTATCAGACAAGCCCTTGTCTAGGACAGCCTTCAGAAATTCAGAACACCGCACCGGCGAGGTTCTGGAAACCAGCATAAGCCTTTCCCTCTTGCTCATTTTGGGGACATGTGAAACGTTCTAGCATGGATACTGCTGAAGAGCCTCATGATCCAATTTAAACCAAGTCTTGGAACAAGCTAAGGTTTGCAGGAGTCTTTAAGATGGAGCTTTAAATTGGCCATTCAGCTCCAAAAAACTTTGCGTTTACTGTTCTGTAACAAGTTAACATCGCAAGCTAAAGGAAGACATCAGCAACTGTTTATTATCTATACCACCAGAATACTTAATTTATTACACAAGTACAAAGACTTAATGAGAGATAAGTTTGCTGCTGCTGCTGCCCCACTGAACAAGCTGACAGGCTAAAAGTCATAGCTTATTCTCACAAACCAGCAAGAAAAAAGCGTCACGTCACAAAGGGATCCAGCTTCAGAACAGCCAGTCCCCAAGACACAGAAGCCTGACATCTAGTAACCTGCCTAGAATACACAGGAATCCTGCAGTGCTGCAGGTACTCAAGGTAGAAAAGACTGACTCTGGAGTAGTCACTGCTAACAACAAAAGAAGGAATTTGGTTTAGTATGAAAATTTAACAGAACCAGTCAAATCCTCACCTACTAGAAACAAGCAATGATGAGTGGGCAAGAAGTTTGTTTGTTTTTTCTGATGATGCTTTCCCCCATCCAAAAATCTCTTTACACTGGCAAAACTACTCCAAATATCAAATCATAGTTACATGTAGATATTTAGCAAAAGTAACTAGCTACCTAAACCTGCAAGTTAATTCCCTATGTAACATTACTTGTGTAGTTGGAATCACGGTACTACCTTCCTTCCAGTCCTTGCCTGGTATTTTTATTTGCATTACAAGATACAGCTGAGGTAGGATGCAGTAGTAGGCAGCTCTAGTATCCCTTTGTGTGCAGAGCAATCCTTGTATGGAGATAGCTCTGCATCCTCTGCACAGGCAGGTCAGGAGTTTTGCACTAACCCAACAGCTGATTAGTATTTGGTGTAACACTGAAGATAAGAGTCATAAGTAGTTCCAGTGCTAGATATTGTACAGGCCTGAAAGACAGCTGAAAGTAAGTCTCAGTTGTAAAAACAAAGCCAGGCTTGGCACTGCTATACAAGATCAGAACTTTCTTCAAAATGCTTCAGGCTTGAGCATGTTTGCACCGAGATTCATATATATATTGTGATTTACATGACAGGCTTATGCTGCAAGAATGCAAAATTCATATAACAGCACTTTGTTTTCAGCTCCACAGCCACTTCTGTCAGATCTGAGAGAACAGAAGGGGTGAGAAGACTGACAGCAGAAGCAGAGTTTTATGCCTTGACACCTTGCCCTGTAACAGACAAGCTGTGGGGGGAAGAAGGAGGGGGAGATAAAGTACTTAAATTGGGAGTATCTTACTTGAATCGCCTGTCGTCCTTGCTGAGCATCTGCCAGGAGCTGAATGGTCAGAGTCCTGGAGTCCTGAAGGGCATCTTGGAGGTAGATAAAGCTGTGACCCACATGTCGGCCCATGGTACATTCCCGACATATGGGGACAGAACAGGTATCACAGTAGAAATGCAGTACCTAGAAGAAAAAAGGAATCTGTATCACCACATCATGAAGAATTGAAGAAAAAAAATGGGGCCAGGAAGGTGGTTAGAGGCAGCAGCAATAGGCAAAGACTTCACAATAGTTTCTCCACAGGGGAAGAGCTATCCCCTTCCCAGTAAGCTCCAGATCGTACTCTTACAGTTAGATGGAAGTGTGGTTGTTTTCTTTGCAATACAATACTAGGAAGAGTGTCCACATCAGCTCCTCTTAAGAGCGGAAACCATCTGCCAACACTTGCAGATTGGACATGTCATGTATGGCAAGTTTCAGGTGAAGACTTTTCCTGCATACACAAACACCACATTCACTTAAGTAAGTCATTTCATAATCACTGCAGCACCAACACACCCACATCCCATAAGGGAAAACAAACTATGCACACCAAGAACATCCAGCACCATTTGGAGCACAGGAAGTTCCGCACCAACATGCAGAAGAACTTTTTCCCCAGTGAGGGTGACAGAGCCCTGGGACAGGCTGCCCAGGGGGGTGGTGGAGTCTCCTCTGGAGATAGTCAAGTCTCATCTGGACGCCTGTCTGTGCAATATGAGCTGGGGAGCTGCTTTGGCAGGGGGGTTGGACCCGATGATCTCTCGAGGTTCCTTCCAACCCCTACGATTCTGTGATTCTGTGATCATCTATTTTTCAAATTATGTAAATCCTTTCTGTTTGGGGTAGTGACAATATTAGGCAAGGCTCCCTTCTGCTGCTCCCAATAGCAAAGCAAAACACCTTTGCTATGACATAGTATTCCTGTGCTAGCCAGATTCAGAGGTGCATCAGCTGCAGAACAAGGCTGAGCATCAGCATGAATGCTTCGATGGTCTGTGGGTAACCACTACAGCCCCATTCTACTCACAAAGCACTTAAACCCCCCACATTCGAATCACAATGGAAGTCTTAACACAAGATGTTACTCAAGGAAGCTGGACTCATTCATTCATCAGCAGGGACTGTTCCCATTCCACCCAGCAGAGGGAAGCAGCACACAGAAAGAGCATCTTCCTGGAAAAATGTGTTCTCAAGAGGCAAGCAGAGAAATCAGCTGGTTTGTTTTCAAAGATGCAAGTGAAGAAATTCAACACTTCAACCCAGGTTCTGTAGTCCAAGTCTTGCTCTTAACTACACACACTTTTTTTGTGAGACTGTAGCGTTAGAAAATCTAGCTGACTATGGAAGAGCCAAAACCTCAGCACACAACAGCAAACAAGGTTTTATACAACAAATATTCTTCTCCATCACCAGCTACTGGAAAGCTACCGCACAGAAAGGAGCAAAATCAGAAAAAGACTGGAGAAGTATTTGACACACCTGTCTTCTCACAGCTGCCACCCACTCACAATTCCAACTAACAGCTCATGACATGGTGCCCAACATCCCCTTTTCCTTTTCTGTCCAAAGGAAGGGGGGAGGACAGGACAGGTGATTCCCTCAGATTGCCTGTGCTGCATGAAATGACATTTTAAGCTCCTATAAATGCAACAGCTGAAGTGGTACATGGATTAGTTTCTCAAAGAGGTATGTGTGCATTTGTGCACACGTGTCAGATTTTACCAAAACTTTCTTCTCAGAGTTCAGTTTTGCCGTAGGGAAACTGGAACAGACTCACATGTTGCTTCTGTTCAAATACTAAACCCTCAAGCAGTGTTCTCAGATCCTCAGTCTTCTGTAAAGTAGTAAAAAGCTGTCTTGGCTCTGAAATGTGAAATGTGTTATTGAAATACATCATCTTCCTCAACTAGTTGGCTCCTTGTTTTTACGCTGTGGTTGTCTAAGTCTGTACACAATGTTCACTTGCTCCTGCAGTTCTGTAATTTTGCTGTTGAAATTACAGGGAATGTTTATTACATGTTGCTGACTGACTCCACTTGAACAACTGAGAAGTTGAGAGAGAATGAAAACCAAGACAAGGTATCAAATGAAGTCATATGAATCCGATATACTTTAAAAACACACAGCAGGGATTCAGGGCCTCAATCAGGGCAGATGAATGGAAAATGGCGACCATATGAACTGAAGTCTAGAAGCAAGTAAAATCTGTTACTAGTCCTCCAAAAATACTCAACACCAGAAGCAAGCTTGGTAAAGCACCACAGATCAGTCCTGTCACTCAGGCACTCCTGCAAGGGAACAGCCTTGTGTGGTAAAGAGTAATCCAGCCATTCAAACCAAAGAGAAACTAAGTTTAAAAGCTGTTCGCTTGCTTCTTGCCACCCATCTACATGTGGTGGAAAACATCACTCCAGAATTTAGAATGAAGAGAGAAGAGCCATTAATTTCACTTCAGAAATACACAGATTACATCCAACACAGTAGGGGGAAAGCCTTTTATGTAAACACCACAAAGCCACTGATACACTCTCCTGTTTGTTTCTTAGTAAGCAAAATGGCAGAAAATTTTAAAATCTGAGAGCAAAAGAGTTAACAGGCTTGGACAAAGAGAAGGGGAGGAAGCAGGACAGGGACGGACTGGCCTCCATCCTTACACTGGTATTTAAAACAGTGGTCTTAAATACTCACATGAGAAAGCACAAACACTTAATCAGTATGGAAGGGAGGAGCTAGTGAACTGGCAGAGTCATCTCGAAGCTGGCTGAACAAGGAACCCCCTAGAGAAACTCCTTTCACAAAATCACAGAATGTTAGGGGTTGGAAAGGACCTCTGAAGATCTAGTCCAACCCCCTATTAAAGCAGCATCACCTAGATTAGGTCACACAAGGGAAGATGACTCCACATCTCTAGGCAGTCTGTTCCAGTCCTCTGTCACCCTCCCTGTGAAGAAAGTTCTTATGTTCACATGGAACCCCCTACGCTCCACTTCACCCCCGTAACTCATTTCTGGACACAATGACTACTCTACCACAGAACCCCCAAACCTGGCAGAGGTACAAGAAAGGCAGTTCTCTGTCAACCACATACACTTCTTTGGGAGCACCCAAGAAACTGTTCTACCCAACAGCGGGACCACCCTCCAGAGAATTAAACTGGAAAATACCCAGCTGTGCAGGGTGCAACAGCAAGGGCCATGTGCCAGTTGGGCTCATGGAGCCTGGAGCTATTGTTACACTTGAGCCTGCTTCCATCCCAATCCCTAGGTCACTGTCACAAAGGTTTCACACATCATTAGAAGCTCTTTGCCTGCTTCTAAACAGAAGGGAGAGAAAATAAACTGAAAAATCCCAACAAAACAAGCAGTCTCCTACAAAAAAAAAATACCAACAAGATACTGTCCTGACAATACACGAATGTGTTCTCAATTCAAGATCTGATGCACTTGTACACCCAAAAGGTTGGCAGAACCTCCCCTACTTCCAATCTCAGGAATGTGAAAAGGTCAGCCTAAATTTCAGTTGCACCGTTAATATAACACACTGCTTCTTCTGTGCTCATTGTCCAACAACTAAGAAGACTGGTCTTGAAATGTGAATGGGCAAGAGAATAGTTTGTTGTCTTCCATAACACATCCAAATATGATACTCATCTTTAAAAAAGAAGTTACAAAAAACAGTACTTAAATACTAAAAACTCTCCCCACACACACCTTGTCTGAAGTGGCACAGATAACGCAGTCAAGAGATCCAAACTGTAAATTAACTACTGTGCCATTAACTTTGCTTTTCCCAAACACATAAACCACTGCTTTATAAGCAGAATCCTTCAAACACGGTGGTTTTCCCAAACTACACAAATGTTCTGAGAGACAACAAGGAAAGAGAAAGGAGAAGAAAGCAGAGAGATTTCTCCTTTCAAAGCAATTCAGAATTGTGTAAATTGCATTTAATTAATTGGGTTGGTTTTGGTAGTAATCATTAAGCAATTAATAATGTTTAAATATAAACACTGGTGCCTCTTCAACCCCCATTTCAGTACCTAGTAAAGTAAGAAAAGATTCACAAGCAAGTTTAATAGATTTCTTTTTAAAGAAACTGCTTCACTACATTAATTAGCACTTCAGATTTTTCCACCAAAAATTAAATGAAAAGTCAAAAGCAGGAGGAGAATAGTTTTAGAGATAGTTAAAAGTGATTTATTTTAAAATAAATCAGCTACGGGTTGATTATTTCCTAAACAGGAAATATTTCCTGAATTGGTGGCATACAATTTTAGACACAAAACAATAAAGGGAGCCTACTTCAATTTAAACAGAATCAGTGAACCATATTACAGGGCTATTCATCTTTTACAGCCACAGCAGCCCAAGAAATACAACAGCAAGGCCATAAATGTGATTGCTTCAGGAAAGGCTGTACAGTGCACCGTAAAAACATTTTACAACAGCAGGAATTCCTGGGTGTCGCTCTCCCCATTTTTTGGTCCATCTGCTTTCAAAGAGGGCAGGGGGATGGGCGGAGATGTTGTTAAACGTCCCCTGGGACTGCACAGCAATCAATCATCATCTGATGAATGGCCACTAAAGTTAAACCCTGACCCCACTCCACAATTCCCACACCAGCCCTCCTCTCCTTACTGCTGACCAGCTTCCAGCACCAACCCCGCCCCCCCCAACTTTCCAGCCCTCACCAAAATTTCCCAAATACCAAGCCCAGACAAAAGCAATGGAATGTAGTAGGCACCATGACAGAGGAAAACCAGCAGAAACAGCGTTTGAGGAGCCTTATCCTTAACTTGCATTTAAATAAGCGTTCTTTCCACAATACTCAGTGCCCTTATCCCCCAAGCTTGCAAACACTCATTTTCTCTCATTTCAGAGCACATGTAAGAGCATATATGCACACGGTCATCAAGAAAGCACATGGAATGTAGCCACATTTAAGCATTTGTTTTCTAGAAGTCATGACACTTCAGTGTCTTACAAGGATTTTATTTAAGCCTACAGTGTGAAGAACATGTACAAGACAGCAACACAGAAGGTCAATTTATTTTAAAATATGTCTGATGCTCTAGAAGTTGCCCTCTGATCTTAACCAACAATTTAAAAAAAAATCAGGAGAAAAAGCAGTAGCTTTGGTTTCTGCTTTTGGAAGAGTTTCAGTACAGCATTTGCAAATTAAGTTGGCTTGAGTCTATGACCTCAAAAAAATCATACTTCCCATAGTCAGTCTAAAGTTTTCCATTACTAAAAGGTGTTTTATTATCTAATTCCCTTGACAATAACTCAAACACCAGTGGCTTTGTTAGGCAGCATGCAAGGCTTAGACGACTGAATCTAGTATAAAGTAATGAATTTAGTATAAGCTAATTCACCATTGAATTTTGGTCTTCCTCCCTCAGCAGTATGTTTTCTTTTCTCCCCCATGCCCCAAAATCAGAGGAAAAAAATGCTTCTCTGTATCATGCATGCAGCATTTTAATTTTTTTTTTAAACATCTAAATACACCACCCAGGATGACTGGTTCAGACTTTGGTGCAGATAATTGTTGCAAGTTTACATAGAAAGAAATACTATTTTGCTCTGTAAGAAGCTGGTCCTTAAGTTTCCATTTTAATAGAAATTCATTACAATTTACATGCTTCACACTACAATCAGAGTAGCATTTCAAGAACCTTAAACTTCTACACCAATACAATTCTAGAAATGTAAAGATTAGACAGAAGATAAGCAAGCCATGTGATACACATCAGAACTACAGACTATTTCCCAGTAAGCCTGAAATATTTTGTTTTCAGAGATACTTAAAAACCTCATGATTCTCTGTACCAGTTAATGATCAAATTACTGTTTTAATGGTCTGTGCTTTGTCTTAATGCTCTGGTGCAGAAGAGACCAGCTTAACACCAGTTTTCCTCACTGCATCCAGCGGCAATGGGAAGTGGTACACCAACTCCAGAAGGTCTTCACAGCAGAGAGTTAATTCTCAAATTCAGGGCAACAATCAAATTTCTACAAGAACAATGGCATCTCAAGGCATTACAGCCATCTACTATACAGTGCATGTAAGCATGCACAGCAAGTTGGATTAGTGTAACAACTTGCTATTTATTACCTTCCTTTTCCCATTTGGATGGAGAGAGATGCGTTTGGGTCCATTTCTAAGTTTAAATGCAAGGGGATCACTCTGCCCTTCTGTTCAATTCAGCTTGATTTCCTTACTCCACATGGAATAATAAAAGCTCGGGTAACAGATGACTTAAGCCTCAAAGTCTGTAGGAAATAAAGCTGTAGTTCCACATGCTTTTTTTCCAGCAGCAGTGTTAATATCCTTCCTTCCCCGGATGCTCCAGTTTCTCAGCCACACAGGTTCCTCCTGGCCTAGCACATGAAGGGGAAAGCAGCTCACTTATAAACCCCCTAATTCTAACCAGCACTGCTCCCAGCATCAAGCCACACACAGCTCAAGGCTGTCATTTTACCCTACAGTTAGAACTGACAGCCATGCTGCAAGGAAGCCCTATACCTCTGTGCCTTCCTCCTTTCCTGCTCCTTCTACCCCACCCCCCCCCCCCCACTCCTCCAGTCTCAGTGAAGGAATTTGTGGATCTTTACAAACAGCAGAAAATTAATTTTAGAAGACAGTTTATTCCATCAGCTGACCCTTAGATAAGAAAAGCAGCACAGTCAGCACAAGGGAGGAGGAAGAACCCACAGCTAAGGACACGGAAACATCTGATGACAACTATCTATTAAATATCAGCTGAGCTAGTGCTAAGCCACATGGTTCAGCCACAGTACTTTGTCAACCTCGCAGCTGGAAGTGAACGTAAATCTTCCCATTGATAGCACTCATCTCAAGTTCTAACTGGAAGAACAGCATCTGACCTGACTTAGTTGAGCCTGATAAGCTGAACAGGCTGTTAAACCAAATAGACTAGGATACTCTTGAAATTCGTTATGTTTACCTTCAATCCTGCTGTGATGTCATGAAGCCAGTGAAAACAGCTGTGTATTTTAGAGCAGTGACATGACAGCACTGGGTCAGTCAAATCATCTAGGTTAAGAGCAAAGGGTTTTCTCTGGAAAATGCACAGTTCCATTAATCAAGTTTAGAAAACGCAGTTGGTATGAACAGTCAGATGGGAGTGGAGCAGAGACCACTGTAGTTGCCTTTGCCAATGCAAACAGCATTTGAAAATTCAAAAGAGCTTGGGTTAGAAGTGACAATTCAAGATCCACTTCACACTGAAGGCCACATCATTCACTGTAATGGTGTGACGACAGGCTGCAAACTGGAGCTAGGAGACAGGAAGTCACACCTTTGACAAAGCTGGTTTAAGGATCTGCTGCCTCCAGTGTACTAAACAAAATTGTATCCTCTGTGTTTTGAGTTAAAATCTTATTGATAAAACTTTGCATGACAACTGCAGCTTCTAGCTATAGCCACCCACCAGCAGCCCTGAAACTGCAGCATCCCAGGCATTTCCCTGAACAGCACCTTTGCCAGCTGCAGTACCCCCCATTTATACACTTCAGGTACTGAAGGGGCACTACACCACTCTTCCAGCCTTTGAAGATTTAACATCTCATCAGCTAGATCTCTAAAAAGCTATTGGGTGGAAGGTAACTTGGCTCGTTCATCTCATGCACTACCTCCAAGATTCTAGTTACTGATGGACTGGAAAGCACATCTCCCATCCACTTTTACTCATCGCTCAAATTCTTCCTAAATAGGGGTAAGGCAAGACATAATATTCTTCTAATGTTTATACAGAGGTAGCACGGGTGTAATTATCCCACAGTGAGTTGCCATTTAATTACTGTATAACCATAAGTCTTCATTCTGCCAATTTATTTTTTAAAAGAAATTTCTTTGCTGTAAAAGAAATAGGCATTTTTTTAAGTCACAGCATGTGTTTCATCACTAAAGCAGGTAAAGTAGCCAGAAAGATGCAACAGTATCGGCAGCTAGTAGATTACTGAGCCAGTGATAAGTCGGCTCTTTTACAGGCTTCAATAGACCAGCCTGTGCTTCAACATGCAACTCATTAGCTGTTTAAATGCAGCTTCTGTGCCAAATCTACATGACATGAGTAGCAGCAGGGTGGTCTTGGCACAGAGGACAGTGGGTGGATCTAAATATTCAACAGTTCAAGCAAGCAAGCTAATAGCCTGCTGTGGAAGCAGACATTAGAGTGGGTCAGGACCCAGTTCTACTTTTAAGTCCATCTGTCCAAGTTACTGCAGCAAGTCCCTGCAAATCCTTCACTAATCCTCCCTAGCTCTTCAGCTCTCTGAAGAGCAGTGTCTCTCAGTTGTCAGCCAAAGCCTGGCCATGAATTCAGCAATACTGTAAATCGTAATAGGTTGACAATTGTTTTACTACTGCACATGGCATTTTTTCTTAAGAGCCAAACCTCAATACTTCTGCAGACACCTTCTCCCTGTTCCTGCACAGCTCAGCATTAAAGCTTTTTCCTTCTATGCACAGGAAGGGTTAGAGAAGGAGTTGGGGTACTCAAGGCTCCTACATCCTGCGCTGAGATAGGCGCTGAGAGGCCTCGCCTCTCAAAATCTATACTCCTTAACTCCATGATGTTCCTAAACCACCACAGAGAACAGTGCCTCCATTCAAGTCTTTGGCAACTGTTGACCTTCACACAGAAAGCTGACTGCAAGGATGCCATTACATACCTTGCGAACAAATAACCAGGAAATGTTTTTGTCTCTTAATATACTGGTGGCAAACCTTACTCCTTTGGATTTGAAGAGGGAAGGGAGCAGGAAGAGAAACAAGCAACTCTAAAAGTTCACAGATTTCATTCAAGGGCCAGCTATACTCCTCATGCTGAAGACAAGCAAATTGTGAAGTGTCTTGAACCAATGGGGCTGCATCTGCCAGAGCAGTTTCCTGATCCCAGCACAAACAGGTCTTTTGCAGGATTCGTTTTCTTAGAGCCTGTAGACAAACCACCACCTAAGAAAGTTTACTTTGGTGCAGAGTCCCATTAATATTAAAGGGCTTCTCCAGAGGGTCATAAAGCCTATCCGAGTAGGTATCTTAAATTCATAAAGCTCAATTGTTAGGAGAAAACCGAGTATAAGAAAGAACACTTACGCAAAGAAACTGGCTTTACCTATTTTAACTGTGATAGGTTCTTTGTTTAGTGCAGAGTTTTGGGGTTGGGTTTTTTCTTTTTAAGCAGCACTACAAATCTTAGTTCATAAAAACATTCTTTAGAACATGAGTTTGTACCTTTTCTTTCACACAGCATAATGCTTCAACTATATCATCTAGTGTTCATCTGTTACAAGAAAGATTGCAAGTGCACATTTAAGAACTCCCAGTTGAACCATCACACGAGTTTCACCTGTGATTCAAGCTGCTGTAGCTAGAGGATACTAGAGAACTAAAGTAGAGGACTAAACAATTAACTCTGAGTCCACTTTGCAGCTTTATTGTCTAGTTGCTCCCCTTGTGTGGCCTTACTGCCAGTAATTGGGGAAGGGAACAAGAACCCAGAGTAAAAGTAACTAGTAGTAGAGACTAGTACTCAGAAGTAATACATTTCAGATAAAGCCTTTTTATTTGGAGTACCATTAATATAAAAAGTGTGAGGCAGCTCATTATCTCTAATTTCTATCTTTAAATGCATGCTCTTATGGGGGGAGGTTTGTCTATACCCATTACAATAATACGTTTTATATTTTATTAAAATTATCTCTACAAAATTTAAAGAAGCATCTTTATGCTTATTTTTAAGAGGACTCCTGTTAGGGTGAAGGAAAAAACCTATCAACTGATAGACTAACAACTCTCAAAGGCCTTTTTAACAAAAGAGACCCGTTAACGTGTATTTAGCAAAACAAAGCAATTCAGATACCCACTGCAGCCACTACTAAACTCTGGTAATTCCAGTCTGAGTAACAGCCTGGTAAGAAGCAAGATCAATCCACATCCTTGTACAAGACACTGTACCTCTCCCTTTTCCAGTATCAGCTCCTCAGCAGAGACTGACCCGGTATTAAGCAAGAGATAGCAACTGCTGACATGAGTTTGGCTGCTTGGGATGATGACTCTTTGTACCAAAGACTTGGGTCTCTCACATATACCGACAGAACCATAGTGAGTGATACTATAGCAGTTTAAACTGTGTGGAGTAAACCCAGAGAACAGTAACAAATGTATGCAGTAGGGTGTAAGCTGATCACCTGAGATAGTACAGGAGGGAATTCTCCCTCTTCACATGCATTTCCTCATCAGGAAACTGCCCAGCCAGCCAAGCAAGCCAAGCTGATGAGGGAAGAGGAAGAAAACATCCTCCTCCTGTCTTCTCCCCCCAGCATTAGGCATTGGCTACTACTACTGCAGCCTGGTGAGAAGAGGGCAGTTCTCCTGTTCCTCCCACTTCTGCCTTGCACCTCTTCTGTCTTCAGAGGAAAGCTGTAACAAGAACAGCCATGGCACTGAACCCCCCACAGCAGGAGCTGGTAATTTTTTTTCCTTTAACTGTGAAACAATCCATGCCTATTAAACAAGTCTAGTTACCACCAGTGCCATATGCACATCAAACTCGGGTCAAAGTGAATATGACCAACTATAGCCTTTTATTAGGAAATACAGCCAAGACGGTTGTCTGGGAAAACTGACATATAAACCCATTCCAAGTGTTTTATACTGCAATGTTTTTAGTTACTGCTTATGTGGAACAGGTTTTGTGGAAAGCACAAAGGCAACACTGAGTCAGCCCACTCTACTCTTTGCCTTCCCTGCTCCTCTTGCCTCACTGTCCCAAACACTTCTTTTACTACAAGAACTGTATATCCACATACCAAGTCCTGAAAGGATAAAGCCTTTGAAGGAACCTCACTGAAGCCTGAAAATGGCTAACTGGAAAATTTGGATGGTATCTTTTCAAAAAGAGTTCAAGCTCTCCCCTCTGTACCATCATCCTTCTCAAATGCTCACACACTAAAAAAGTGCAAGTGTAAAATTTTTACTAGCTTGAGTACACATGTTTCAGAGCAGCAAAAAAAATTACAACATGTTGAGGTTTCAGTTGGGATTCCTCATAAATGAGGAACCTTAATTAAGCAAAACCAAATTGGGATTGCACTGAAAGAAAAAGAAATGGTTTGCTCTATATTAAGGCAGTAGCTTCAAAAAGTACATTTAATACATATAATATACACATACACACACTACCAGGGTGCCTCATCTAACACCAAACTGTACAATCCATGTTAAAAATAATCACTACCTGCTTCCAGCATAGGACTTGGCTTGTAACACTGAAGTATTTTACTCAGAGAAACAACGATGTCCTTGCAAGTCAAAAGCTTTGCTGTTTGCAGTAGAACACCAGACTGGTTCTCAGGTTAATATGCTTGTGACAATTCCTCCTAGTTTTAAGGAGGATTATACAGTCACATTTTATGAAAGACTCCTCATGAAAGTCTTATCCTATGGGTAACTAGTGCACTACTACTTCCTACTGAACTCTAGTATTTAATGTTTGTTTTGGAAGACCTAGCTGTCTTAACAGCCATAGGGCATTTCAATAATCATATAACAAACATTACTGCAGGTTACTCTTTAATCCCTTGCAAGTGAATGAGTAAATTCTTGTCCATCTATCATATTAGTGGCACAGCTCTGCAGTTACTGCCAAAAGGTACTGTAAATCATAACAGAAAAACACCTAAGCATAAGGAGAGCTATTCTGGAAAGTCAGAAGTGTTTACTCAGAGTCGCCTTCTCTATCACAATAGAACAGTAAGAACAGATAAACCTTTGTTTACAAGCCATTAACAAAATTAAGAGACATTTTTATTCCTACCTGAAAATTTAAGACAAGGCCTTAAGTAGGCCTTCATAGATCTCCAGCTGTTTGCCTTGCTAGAAACACAACAGAAGCAAGATCTCCTAAGTTTCAGAACTCTAATCGCTTACCCACCTCACTTCCAAATGGGTGAAATACAAGCAAGTTTAAAGCCCATTTTTACCCACTTGACAAAGTGGTCTCTGTTTCGTGGTGGTTTTTTTTTTTTAAATCCTCAACCCCTCTTAAATTCAAAGAGCTGCACAGCATCCCACTATAATAGCTATTTTCCTCATGGAAAGGATTCTAAATTGCTTTCCTCTTGAATTTGGAAAACATGGGAAGAGCTAAGCATTCCGGGATGAATATTCAGTTAAGTGAAAACCAAAGAACAGGATTACTGTTCCTTCAAACTGCAGTGTAGATTTGAGGTGTTTACAGATAGGAATAAGAAACACTAATAACTGCACTTTGTCATTGTGCCATTGACACCATATGAGTAATAGGTTCAGTTTTGGGACACTGAGGACAATCTTCCACCCCACTGAAGGTTTAAGTTGATTGATATACAGACTTTATTTTTAACCCATTCCATGGGGCCCCCATGAATCAAGTACATAGTACAGGTATTGAAATATCACAAAAACTCTGTTGTAGAACATCACAGGTTTGGTCTAACCAAACTACAACAGCTTGGTGCCACCCTATCATGGTTCAGCAATATATTTCAAGGGCCTTTAATCTGAAAGCAATTTGATTTTTTAAAAAATCCTTAAATATTTTGAATCCTTGCCTGAAAGCGTTCACCTTTTTAGTAGTAGCGTTTACTATCCCACATAACACCAGCTTTAGATTGCTTCTGTATAGTGCAGGCAAGTTAGCCTTACCCTAAACTTTAACTGTGCCCTTGTTTGAGCTTTAAATCAGGATAAATGTAAATATAGAAGTTTGTTCAGTCAGAGAAGAAAAGCTATCCAGGCTGAACTGGATAGAGGAGAAGAGTCAAATGACTCACTTTACCAAAGGAAGGGATGGCTAAGATGATAAAATCCTTGTTCAATTCTTGAAGAGAAAAATACACACCAGTCTTACTACTAGAAAACCTGTTTAAAGATAAAAATCCACCCTGTCTTGTCATACATAATACATTTTTAGGAAGAGACCGTTGCTACAGTGAATGCACGTGAGAGTGACCATGAAACGATCCACCTCAGAAATATGCTATTTCTGACAAGCACTGTTAGTAGTTAGACTGCAGTGTAGGTACATCGATTCAATTCACTAAAAGGTTGGGTTTACTCAAAGAATGGTTCTTGCCCCTTGCAAGGAGAAAGTAGGTAGGCAAAACAGAAAAAAATTACCTCTGTGCAATCAGCAGGAAATTTTTATGAGCACTCTTGTGTACACACAGATCTTGCATGCAAGCCACAATTACTACTAATTTTTTTAGTGTATTGCCAAACTCGTCCTACATGTCCCCTGACTTCTAAGACAACAGCTTGAGGAGGTCACAGATTAGATTTCTCCTCTTCAGAAATCTGGTTAAGCATGTTTTGTCCTTCTGCCTGGATTGCAGAAAGTCTTTTTCCATTTTTAATCACAAGACAATGGATCTATTGAGTCAAGTCTGCTTAGTCAAAAGACTTTCAAGGAAGCTACCTGCCTGTAGGATATTCTTCCAACATAGCATTTTGTAGCACTCCAAGACAATACAGCGAGTTTTAAAAGAGAGGAAGGCCAGGCTTTAGGGCAGCGTTGGCTGTTGTTCTTTCAACAACTGTGGGCACTGTGCTAAAACACTGCTGGTTTCCTAAATAAGCTGAGATTAATTTATTTTAAGACACAGTGTTCCCATAAACAAACCGTTTTGTAACAGGCATGTGTGATTATGAGCACAAGGGAGAATTAAATCTAAGTTAACATAATGAGAATATCTGGGCAAGCTGCATCTCCTACTTTGTCCTCTACCAAAAGGGTAGCTTGCTGCACCCCACATACCGCCTCTGCTATCAAAGTAAGGGAGCAGCTTTAAAAGCCACACACAGGCAAACAGTTCTGGTAGCTTACTACCAGGACAGACCTACTGCATCAGGAACATCGCTTCCTGTAACTCTGCTTTCAAGTAATAACCAGACCCACTGATTCACTTAAGATTTAATGAGATTACAGCTTGAGGTGATTTGACTGGAGACCATAAAAGTTTTAGGAGCCCATCTGCTCTGCAAAACTAACCTCTTGCACACAAGCCCCGGTATGAGCTGACCTTTGAGAGCCGCAGTGTTGTTGAGGCAGGAATCGGGACGGATTGGTACTTGATGGGCACAGGGAGCTGATTAAACGCGAGATTTGCACTTGCGGGCAAAAGAGGGGTTTCCAAATGCATGAGTACTTAAGGGGGAGTTTCCATATGCATGAGTACTTCCAGGGAATCTTCCCAAACAATCAGCAGGCTTCCCCCCCACCATTATCAGCAAATTCGAACTGTACCGGCAATGGCTGCAAAACCACCGGTGGTATTGCAAAAACCTACAGCACCGCTCACCTTGTACAGACACAAAGCACTCCTGCTGCTGTGCTCAAATAAAAGGAACTTCCTAATCACGCTGGAGATGTGTAAATCACCACTGTTTTGCATCTCACTTCACAGTTCTACCCCCCCAACAGCAAGCACTGGCATTTTCCAGAGCCAACTGCTTATTTTCCTGATGTTTCCCAGAATCACATCAAACCTTGACTTTCCTTCCAATAAAAAAAAAAAATACACTGATTTGGAGAGATTGTGAGCAGAAGGGGAACAAGCTACTGTTTTTACTCTGTTACTTTTTACAGACCTGTAAAAAAAAAAAAAGGCAGCATTTCAGCAAGACTGCTGTTAAAATACTTTAAGCCTAGATGTAAAAGTGCAGGACAAATTCACATTTTGTTATTCTAAACCTGACCTTGCTAGCTCACTGGACAGCTGTATTTTGTAGCTTAGGAGAACTTAGGTGCTGTTATTTTTTTCTTTCCCTTGCAGGCTGAGATGTTTTGTTGTTTTGTTCTCACTTCAGTAACAGGCCCCAATATGCAAGTTACATCTGGAAACAGACAAAAGCCAACTGCCCAGCAGTATCGGAAAATTAAAACATTGGGTCAGGCTCAAACGGACCAGGAAGCCAAAGGTCAAAGCAGCATTAAATCATTAGTTTCCCAGCTGCCACCAAGGCATGGAGTTGACCTTTGATTTTGTAAGAAGTGGTCCAAGCAATTTTCTGGTGGCAATATGGGCAATCTGGCATAGTGGAATACTATCCTAGAAAGGGGCGGGTGGGAGGAAAGGAGGATTTTGGAGGCAAAGATTAAAACTCTTTAATCTCTGCAGAACACATTTTCACCACGAAGTGCAAATGATGAACATGAAATTATCAAACTTTAAAGCAAAGACACTCATGCATCTGAATCATTCAAGTAGCTTTTATTAATCTAGCAGGGAAAGCGAGTAGAATTTAAGAACACAATGAAGGCATTTTAGAGCTAGATACTCCTGTTTTATTTCTTCCTTGGATTGATTTAAATTTTCAGAAGTTAGTTGAAAGCAGTTTACTTTGCTACGTATTTATAAAACAATAGATCTGACAGATCAACACTTCTTCACACTGAGAAGGACCAGAACACTGCATTTAGTATCTTTGCATGCCCATTAATAACTTTTTACACAGGGACAAAGCAAAGACCAGTTTCTTACGTCTGTCTCGGATCTTAAATTTCATCTGCTACTGCCCTCTGTTAATAGTTCCCAACTAGTCCTTATAAAATGCCCAGCTGAGTATCTGTGTTATCCAAGTTCTGGTCTGGCAGCTTCCAAGTTCCTAGAAAGGGGTTGGTTTTACTGCTGCTTGGCAAAGAGCAGCACAGGTATCAAAGGAGTTTCCGCAACCAAGGCAGTTTAAAGAGCATGTTTGATCCTCCATTAGCAGTTGAGAACATGCACACACATGCAAAACCAGTTTGCATGCAATCAGCTTTTAAGAGACTTCCATGTGTATTTAAGATGTTTCTACAGGTATTTTTAAAAGCCATTTCAAGCAGCTTCCTTAGTCTAAAAGGGTCACTCAGCCCACCCACCTTGGAGCTATTGCTCCAAGTTTTAGTAAGCAGCAAGTTGTCCCAACAGAACATAAAGAGTGGTGTGTGATCCCATCTTATGGCCTAGTGTTCAAGGATTAATCAGCAGCAGTTCTTCACGTGAGAAACTAAGACCAAGAGTCACAGCATCAACTTTAGGCATGGATTGAGTTATATATCCACAACTCCTAATGGCAGGGAGAAGTAGTATTGCAATTAGACGTTAAAGACTTGAGAAAAAATTACATCCTTGTACTGCTAGTCACCCAGATGCACTGGTGTTTTATTAAGTACAATCAGTATTTTCACTAGTAAATTAAAAAGCATCCCACCCTTAAACACCTTAGTGAGTAAGGATGGGCAGAACAACTTCTCCCCCTCCCCCCCTTTTCCTTCTAGGAAAAGTTCAAGATCACACAGCCAATATAAACATAACACATTCTAAACATACAGACTGTTACATACAGGTCACAGAGCTAACCACAGGAAGCAAGACTTCTCTGCCCAAAGAGCCCAGCGTTATAATGATCAGTGAAAGAATATTTAGGTCTGCTTTAACAAGTACTACCAAAACAGAACACTTAAAGAACACAGTAGTCATTTCTTAGAGGAAGCAACTTCAAAGTTCACCCTGTTGACAAATTAAGAGATACAGATGGAAAGCTGATCTTAATTCTTTTCACAGGCAACCAATTCAGGTAGCATTGAAGGACCAAAGACACACAGCAGAAGCCCTCTTTTACAGAGGTTCAGAAGACAAGCACAAGCTCAAAAATCCAGTATTGAGACACTATGGATACGTCAGCCTCACTTCAAGCAGCCATCTCGTGTCCACTACTTCCTAGCAAGAGGACAGGCTCCACCACTGCGAGTTTCCCTCTGAGAAAGGCAAGATCACAGCTTGCACCAGGTCTGACAGCTACAACTTGAACTAACTCTTACAGTTGTTGCTGCACTACCTTCCAAGGTCCTGTGAAGTGTATAAGATGTGCAAAGCTAAAGAGGTCTTGCTAAAAAATAGCTACCCACATTTCTACTTTAACAAGTTATTCTCATATAAACAAGCCAGTCACCAAATGGTGGTGTTTCAGATGAGGCTACCTCTGTAACTACAAGCTACACTGACACAGCTTCTGCCACAAAACTTTCCAAGTCCAGCTACTTGGATAGCTCGGTTTACTGCTTGAGTTGGAAGTAGGGCAAAACTCTGTGCTAGAGCTCTTTACAATATCAGATTTACTCTGGACCATAACCAGTAGCTGAATACTAGACCAGTATTACATGTAGTTGTTTGCTCTTTAATAGACATCATGTAAGAGTGGAACAAGATGGGAATCATCCAGGTGACTGGCTAGCCCAGATCTCACTTGAACTTTGTTGTGGCTGCCAAGTGAAACAAAAATATTTTCTCTGCTTATCCTAGAAAAAATGGTTTTCAATCAGATCCTCATTCTCATCTCCAAATAGATGATAGCTAGGATTACAAGCTTACAAGGGAAGAAAAATAAACTAGAGAATCACTAATGTAATGGCTTTTGCAAGCATCCAGTCATGATGAAGATAATCCTATGCCCACTCAAGCTTTAGAAATATGCCAGTAGGACATTTTTTCAGATTGAATGGTGCAACAGCTAACGATACAGTCCATCAAGGTAACAAAAGGCTAGAATGTTACACGACTATCCCCCCAGCCCGACCTAAGTGGACCATTAGATACCACTTAATGACAGCAAGGGACCATGTGGCCCTCTACAGTGAAGGCTGAGGAAAAGCAAGAGACTTCTGGGAGTTAGACCAGGGGCAACCAAGAGGCCCCCTCTGTCACTGCATGTTCCTCCTCATCTCATCTTTGCTCCCCTGCCTCTTATCACTACAGCCAGATGCGAGGTGGGCCAGTGGAGCACACAACAGCCAGCAGCAAAAGCCAGGGACAATAGCCTGGATGTCTGTGTGGTGGCAGCTAAAAACAACTAAATGTAAAGTGGGGGTGCTTTGGGCCACGCCCAAGACCTTACACATACTCCACAGTGAGTTCCAAAAGAGACAAAGATGCATGGGCCCCCCCCACTGAGCCCCACACCTCTTAACCACAGTGGCAGAACTATCAGCCTGAGCCCTCCTCTAGTGTAAGTGGTTTAGTTTACTTTGTCTATTACAAAGCAAGTTAACAGGCCTGAGTTCTCTCTGTTACAGAGGTGCTCTTGTGAAAGGCCCTCTTGCTTTGTGTGCATCACACAGGATTTGGAGGCAACAAAAAGTGGGTTTTGTGATGTGGCCTTTTTGCTTAGTCCTAACCTGCTGCCCTCTGAAGTGAGAAGACATCACTAGACATCGTAGTTTTCTTAGCCGAGAGGACAATCTCACAGCCCTACCTCAGGGCAGGAAGCAAAACAGAATTCAGAGATTCTTCCAAAACAAGTAGATAATAACCCCTGCAGCTTCAAGGACAAAGGGCTATTGTGGCTCAATATAGGACTCCATGGACATAGCAGATGGGCTTTCTAGTCACAGCTTGGTCACTGACTAGAACTATGAGTTTCACTGTTTGCTTCTGGTAGGAGAACCACATCCAGTTTTACTTTTTTACAGCTCATGGTCTACTTCTAGTTTTGTCATTTCTGCCGTTCAGAAATGTGTGTTCAAGCCTGTGCTTTTTCAGTCACATGGCTCAGTCCCCTCTGGAGCCATTCTGAGGCTCATCAGAAGATGAGTCCCCAGGCAGTCCAGAGTAGCACAAACTGCTCCCAGGAATAGGCACTGCCATATCTCACTTCCCTGAGTGAGGCCATGAACCTCAGCAGCCTTCATCACTCCATTCATATATAGCAGACACATTAAATTATTTCCAAGAGAGGTTAGTCCTACCATTGTTTTCTTTACTATTGGAGAGATAGAAGGGCTGTGAATAGAAGGCCACCTCTGACATGCAGCCTCCTTAAAAGGGTCCTCTGAGAAGAAACAAACCTATTGTTTTCATCCCACTGACTTTAAGCCTAACTCTCCCCCTTGGAGCTGCCATTAACACCTTAGAAAAGGAAGCACAAGCCACAGCACGCCTTCTCAAAAGAGAGATCATGCTTGGACACACAGTGGGTCAGAACAACTAGCTCAAGCAGAAGTTTGAAGCCTTGGGAAGTTTGGTTCAGCCACCAGGCACAGGCAGTACGGGAATACAGGGAGACCCGTGGGTGATTTGAACAGAACAAGTATTCCTTTCTGCTAGCGATAGGATCTGGGACTGGCTGGCAGCAGACCCTTGTACCTTAAAGTCAACAGCTCCCTTAAAGGCATAACAAAGATGTTGTCAGCAAAGACAAACACAGTTTTCCCTATTAGGGGGTACCCTGTATTATCTCATAAATGCCTTTCTCTGCTGGCATAAAAAAAGGGAACTTAAAGAGTCACATGCAGTATCTTGACAGTGCCTCACCTATCATGGAAATACTACAGATCATGAAGATTAATACAGTGTTCTAATCTGGTAGATCAGTAGCTGAAAGCCTCAGCTAGGTAAAGCTTTAAATGTGACCTTTAGAAGCAAAGCTGATCTTGCAGGAAGTTGCATGCTCAAAAAAAGTAATTCCAGTGAAACAGAGGCACTCAAGATGCTTAGATCTGGAGCTAATACATACCAGGAAGGGATTTCTTTTCTTGGGAGAAGGGAGGAGTCAAGAAGGAAAAAAGCTTACTAAGAATGTTAACAGCAGACATTATATCTAATTTCTTTGCATTCCTCCCCCCCTCCTTTTCCTCCCATTTTTAAAAAACAGGAGCAAACTTGTGAGTTAAGGATTCTGATCAATGCAACATGTTAGGAAAAGAGAGCAGGAGGTCAAGAGGAAATGATTAATCCTGTGCAGAAGACTGGCAGGATGGGTCCTGGAATGGCTTACCAGAACAATACCCCCACTAATAAGCAGGTCAAAAGACCCTTACAGTGAACAGAAGCCCCAGTTACACTGTACATTAATATTCTTCCCTTAACCCGAAGTTACATTTGTTCATTAAAGCCAGATTCAAAAAACAAGTGTAGAATTTAGAAGACAGGTGAAACGTTGTGGTGCCAGAACAAGCAACAAATCCCAAAGACAAAGAATTACAATTTAACAACCCTGGAAGTGTTAAAAGCTCCAATCTAAGATGGTATTTGCAGAAGGCTTCAGCAAGCTGAGGAAGGAGGGAAGAACCCACCACTGCAGATTTAAGTTGCACACTGACTTTTGTGTTCAGATCATGTGGTGTCCTTTCCTGATAGTCTGCTCTTCTGTTAGCAGCAGTAAGAAAAGAGAGCAAGCAAACTCACTTGCAGGCAATACTTTGGACTTGAAGGCGCATGTGGTTCAAGGTTTACCATAAGAGATAGCCATTTAGTACTGTGGTTTCATGGTGTTAAACAGAAGCAATGCAATCCTAAAAGATTCACTGCTTCACGTAGTTATCCCAACCCCATGCCAATTCTCCCCCTCTAGTTTAGTCAGTATTATAGGTCCCCAGGGCTGCACTGTAAAGGCAGCCAGGGGAAGTCAGCTCTACTTCCAAAGAGATTACAGACTTATAAAAAGCATTCATCTATTCCATGATGCAGACCTCACAGGTTTATGTTTGCAAGTTGGTTTCACAACTGCTTCAAAGGCTGACCCAAGCAAACTCCCACCACTCACTCCATCAGCATCCAGTTTATTCAACAACCTCATGTTGACCATTGGCACCTTGTAGTGCCATCAGAGAACTCACTTGTCTGAAGACTATATTGGTTACGGGCAAGTTCAGGATAAAGACGTTCACAAGCTCAGTTCCTTAACACGGCTTGTTGTACCAATGTCAGGGGAGCGACAGAAATACTACTATGGGTGGAAAAGCCAGTGCCAAGGTAGGAGAAAACCAACAACAAAGAAAAAAACAGAGTAAGAGGGGCCTGCCTGCTTCCTGCCCCCAGCAGTGTGCGCTCCGCAGCAGCAGCATGCACTTCGCTCGCCGGGGCCACTGCAGAACCACAGCCTGAAGGAGCAAAGTGGTGGGGAGGGAACGCCCTCCGGCAGCACTGCTGATTGCCTTTGTATCAGCAAACAGCCTCCATTTTGAGGAGCGGGAGGCATTCAGGGCGGTCCGGAGAGGCCAAACAGAGCAGCTCTCGATGACCAGAATAAAAAAGGTAAGGTTTGTACTGCTAAGTGTCCACAGCATTCCCTACACCCCTGTGCTTCTCTCCTAGGGTACAGTGAGCATTTACCCCCTAGGTACACCTCCCCAGGAGGCCGGGCACTGAGCCCCACTCCCATCCCACAGAGAGGGCTGCACACAGAGCTATGGGCCTAGAGTTTTGGAGCCAAGTACCAGTCCTCACAGTACAACTTTGGCGACTCAAACTCTTCTCCCCACTTCTAAGTTATAAAGCAAAGGGTAATAATTTAATTTTCATGTATTAATCAGCATCCCGCTCCCCTGGGGGTGGGAGTAAAACAGTACACAGCTTTCAAAGCCAGGTCTTCGGCATCAGCAGGTCATTTTCAGCGAGGGAAATCTACATCTCAAGGGCAGTCTGAAGACAAAGCTACAGTTTATTTACATGTGTCTTTGGACTCAGTGGGCTCCACAGCTCAGATTTAAGACAAAATCCATCTATCATTCATGTCAGTTTACACCAGCACTTTACATCTCCCTAGTACAGGCACAGGGTATTCCAGTTTGTGACCTCTTTTGGGTCTGCTGTGAATCAACAGATGTTAGGCCGCTAATTTTTACTATATCAGTGAATGAAACTGAAATCTACCCCTTTAAGTCAGTGCCAGAGTTTTGGGGTTTGTTTTTTTTTTAACTTTTCTGTAAATCTGTTTCCCTATTTAATCATTTTCATAGAGAAAATTATTTTAAAAGCATATTTTATTTTAGGCCTAAGCTACCCATTCCATAACAAATTCTACAAGACATGAACAGAAAACTACTGGTTTGAAGTAGAGCCTGTCCTATCACACTTCCTAGGGACAAGCTTCAGACTCTTTGTTCACCTAACAGGAGCCAGAGCAGCCTCAGAGCTAGGTTAGGCTGTGCATCTCTGCAGAATTACAAGCCAGTTTTCTACAACGTGGATAAAGCTAGATCTCCTGCAAGCTGACCAGGTAATTTTCTGCACCTCGTGCACTAATACACTGGACAACCCAGTGCAGCTGGTTTAACGTGCCAAATACAAGGATGTTAAAACCCCAAATAATTGTTATCTGAAGCTCAGTGCACATGCTGAGTTCAGTGCAAACATCCATTTTGCTCTGCCTCTCCACACAAAAGCCAGGGAAAGTGGATTCCAAAGTTCAAGCACTATTTCTACAGAGGAAATGCTAAAATGAAATCCAGAATCTCACTCTAGCAATGTTTCCACAAAATTAAAAGGACTAGGTTCTTGGGCACCCTTGTGACACCAGTAACATGCAAGCTATTTAGGCAGCATCTCCTAAGCCTTATGAGTCCTTATTCGATGACTCTTTAAAGCTTCATAATGAACAACAAAATACAGCTCATGTATAACCATTCACTGCAGTATAAACCTGTAAAAAAAGTGAACTGGCTAATAAGTTGACCAGATAGAAGAACTCATGTTGCCCCTCGTTTTAATAGCGGTTATAACTACTTATAAGAGCTGTTTCTTCTGCTGCTATTTGTTTCTCCTCTGTTCGCAGCAGTTCATTATAATACACATTTACTCAGGTTGGGGGAGGTGGTTAAAGGACTGCTAACCAAGAGCTAGCACCTCAGAACAGCCAGACATACACACAGGTTGTGATGTAAATGCATGAGGACACGCTGATGTTTTAAGAGAGTCTCCTCCTGTTTTGTGTGACAAGATACTGTGGCAAAGGCAAAATCCCTTTCAACTGTAGCTGCATTTTAGGAACAGGATCAAATTGCACCTCTCCCTCCCTTTCCCAAGTTGATTAACCTTTAGAAAACAGAACCACCACCCTGCAGGTTTAGTAACACTATTCTTGACTGGCAGAGACTGCAACTGCCCCAGCCTTCATCTGCACTTAAAATGAAATTCCCCCAAAATAGGAACTATAATGTCCTCTATCCACCTCATGTAATTACTTTTTCCTTGACAGTCACCATCTTTCACACCACAACCACCACAACACATCACACACCGCTCAAGACCCAAAATCAGTTTTTAATGCTGTCCCTTTTAACACCAAGTACAAAAGCCCAGTCTGATGTCAATGCAAGCACTTTATGGAGTCACAAGCCTCCAAATTCCACCCAGAGCAACACAATCCTCTTTGAAACTTTCCCCAATGGCTGTCTCAAAGCAAGAGCCCATAAAAAGAGTTTATTTCATCAAACTGGAAGTTGTACAAGGGGAAACAGTCCTGCGAACACCACCATATTTAACTCATTAGACTTTTCAAATGCTTTGGAGTTTGACCATTTCAGGGAGGGAAGAGAAGGCATTTAACCAGTCCTAGTCATGATTGATTTAAAAACAGTTTAGGCAAACAGGCAGAAGCAAGTGCAAGGCTTCTTTTCAAATTTGAAAAGAAACATACCTTGTTGCTGGCCCTGCAGTCACATTCTGTGCTGGTTTTCCTTCGGACCATCTAAACAAGACAGATGCAGCCAGTATCCAGGCAGCAGCTGAAGCCCAACCACTAGAAAGGCACTCTGAGGTGGGGGATGGAAGGGAAAGAGGGAGAAGAGAAGAGGAAGCCATTTGGCTATAAAAAGGATCTTTCTTTCCTGTTGAAATGCAATGGTAAAGAGTGTCAAAATGGCTTAAGGGTGGGGAGGTCAAACGTGTTTTGAGATGTTAAAAACTCTTAAGCTTGGTCAAAAGAGACTGAAAAGATCCTAAGGTAGATTTTTGTTCTTCCTTTCAGAAAATACTTCACCATAATAGCTGCAAGCAATTCTGAAATTTCCATTATCCGTTCACTTTTATCACAAGTGAAGCAGAACTATTCAGTTAATGTTTTATCCTAATGAATCTGCCACTACAAAACACTTCTGAAAATTTTTTCCCCAGTAATTTCTGGACAAACCTCCTATGCAAAACCTTCCTCCCTTCAGCCCTCCATTTTAAAAAAAATCAGTCACTACAGCTCATACAGTATGACTGGCTCTGCAATAAGGATGCTGGAAAACAGACACTAAATAGCAGTTTTAATAATGACAGCATCACACTTGGCACACCTTTAATCTGTAAGCTGTCAGAGCTAAACACTAGCTCTTTTGCTGTTAAACAACAATATATTAGAGGAATGTCGTTTTGCTTGCTATTTAAAACAAAAAATGAATTTTCAGAGTTCTTCTAAACCTTATGATTCACAAATCTAGACAAATAACGGTGCTTACACAAAGTCAAGATGTGAAACAAGGCTTAGTAAAGCTCCTATAGTATCTTTCATCCTTTTTTATTCTCTCCAAAATCTGCAAAAAGGAAGCACTAACTTGTACAGTAAAACCTTATTTGCTATGTCTACAGTACATCTTTAAGCAACTTCAGCTTATTTTCTAGTTTGTATTGCAGTAGTAGAGTCCAAGTACTCCTTTTTTAATTCAGGATATGAAATAAGAGCCACAACAGCACAGACTGGAACCCCAGACTCCCCCCACTCCTCTCCTGCTGATGAGGAAGCCAGACTCATTCCCACTCTCTTGGGCCAGTCACTCAGGTTCTGCTCTATAAAGTTGAGCAGCTCCCACAAGAGACTCCAAACCACCAACCCAGAACTTAAGGCTCAAAAATTTAATTCACAGGAAATTGGATTTACACCTGCCACATCTGAGATGTTCATGCAACAGGAACACAGAGCAAAGTTACTTCACCACCATGACCCCATGCTTGAAAGGGCTAGGGTACAGGGTATAAAAAGGAGACTACCTTTGGGAAAGGGATTTGAGCTACAACTTATGAACAGATGCTGCAAATCCAGATCCTCTCCCCCCATCACAGAGATTAAGTTACATATCAAGAAATTAATTCCATTTGCCAATATAGAAGTCGGGATGTTGTTAGCATCCTGACAATCCCACTCAACCCCTGAAGTCCTCTCATGTTCTGTAAGCACCTTGCCTGTCTCAAGTTTCTGCATTCCACTAAAACTTGGTGCTTGGGATGGGGATTGCACTAACTGGCATCACAGCCCTTTGGGATATAGGTGTTGCTGCTTTGCACCAAAGGTGTTCTATGGGAGAAAGTCCTTCCAGAAATGGGAAGTCAGGCTTCTCTCACTTGGGCAAGAGGAAATCTCTAGCATATTGGATTGGCTCATTAAGAGTAAGAATCAGCATCAGGGCTGTTCCTCAAGGCTGGTTTCCTATGTGGCAGGTTGACAGAGGCTGAAGTCAGCCTTCTCTATCCATTTTCTTTTAGAATAAGGTTCACTGTACAACCAGGCAAATACTTGGCAAGCACAGCACCATGGCTGCTTGCAGCAAGAAAAGGCATTTGGGTAGAAGCACAACTCCCTCAATTGGGAAGTCCTTGGGAACAAATTTATGTCAGTAAATTACAACCCCCACACAGTAAAAGCAGTACTGAAGCTGCAGTATTTTAAACTAATTCCTCAATCTATCTTCCCTAAAACTTATCAGAAACATGGCCAGAACATAACATGGCCCTCTTTCCCCAGCCCTGCAAAATTCAGAGCTCATTATCTGATCAACAAAAATTTATTTGATTTTACTCAAAACTAGTATCAATGGGAAGGGTATGAAGGCTAAATTCAGGTGCCACACATGCCAAATTGTCCAGTCAGCTAATCTAAGAAGGACAGAAGCCCATCTTAACCAACGACATTAAGGCATGTATACAGAGGCAGATCAAAGAGTTGAGAGTCAGCAAAACTAAGTAGCAACCCCCACTTTTGTTCTAGGGTAGGATCAATCCATGATTCAGATTTCCATACAAAATCTCAGGTCTACAGTATGCAATATTAAGACTTACTATCACCACCCAGCCACCTGAGTATTCAGAAACACAGCATCAGAAAATATTACAAGAAACCAGAAAATATTGTTATTTAAAAGGTCAGAACAGTGAATAGCCAAGAGATGGCAGTGTTTCTATCTGGTAAATGAGAACAACACTAATTGTTTATAGCATTAGTAGGGTAGGAAAGCCAGTGACAAACAGCAATGCATTTATTCCAAGAGAGGCAGATTTTAAACTGCTCCTCTCTCTCTTTTAGCTGCAGCCCTGTTAAACCAAATAGCCTCTTCAGGTGCTACTTCCACAGTTACTGGTTAAGAGTTGCAGTAATACAACTACAGACATTGATTAATACTATCTGGATGCTTCTAGACAAGATGGTAGCAGTATTTTAGTTTAGTAGGCTCCAGTAAGTGAGAGCATTGTAAGAGATTGTCTATGCAGTTTTCTAACTTGACAAAAATTACCTGTTTTAGAATACTTACAGATTTTTGTTTTCAGTTTGGCTTAGATTTTTAAAAAGAGGAAGAGTAACTGTATAAATCAGTACTTAAATTTCACTTGGCATTTAAGCTAGCCTAAGGAAATCCCAAGACTGCCTCACCTCTGAATTTTTAACATGGTTATTGAACACTGGAAGATGAAGTTTCAGTTCACATGTTCAGTGCAAAGGTCACAAGCTCTGCAAGACCATGATCAGAAACATTCCAGGGCAGTGTTGCTTAATTCATGGCAACAGCTTTATTTAACAAAAGCACTCAAGGAATGGTTTCCCTCTGTAACTCCATATGGGATCAAACATAAAACAAGTCAGCTTACTCCGAGAAGTGGCTTCTTTGACCACATGAGAGCTGGGTGCTTTGAGAATTTGTTTGGCTAGTTTTGTTTCTTTCTGTTTGTTTAAACTTTGATTTATAAAGATCTTGTGTTCTGAAAGCATTTCTACCTAGATGCAGCGGAAAAAGCACCATGGCCTATGTATTTGGCAGGAATGTCTCCCCTGCTTGGAGAAAAACATACATGAAATAGGGAAAAACAACCCACACACCATGATATTCTGACTCTCACTGATTTAGGAGAGTATCTTTCAACAACAGCCATTTGCTCCCAGTGAACTGCTGGCAGCGGTTTGCCTGGGTCAGACAGGGGTCTCCTAAGAGGAGTTTCCCTTCTTAGATCACTGATATTTTTTATGTATTTTCACACCATACTGCTCAAAACCCCCATGTCCTACTTCATTAGAATATGGCCAGCCAAAACCAGATTTACAGTGTGGCAGTCATCTTGGATTACTTCCCCCTACTTCCCTCCTCAGGGCAAGGGACTATATAACTGTCTGTCGTACCTCTGCCATAGGAGCCAAATGGAAAATTGCCAATCTATTTCCAAAATGAGAATGTGCTAATACAGGCAGCAACTATTTCTTTACACACACCTTAGGAAAATTCATACCAGCAAGCTCTGTAGTAAGATCCTAAATTACAACATGGAATGGGATAATTGTTCTCAAAGGAATAACCCAAAATTTGTCAGTGCCAAAACTGGACAGTTAGAACAGACACAATAAGAATATACTCATTAGCACAAGTAGTTAACCACATTTCCACCCCAAGATAAGCCACATGACAAAGGTAGTTGAATTCTGAAAGGAGGTAACACTTCTCTCACATGCTCAACCTGGAAGAGTAAACAAGATCGCCAAGACATTATTTCAGTGAGTCTCTCACCTGCTGATAGCATATTTGGACAGCACATAGTGATCTCAGCTGGAAAGTATTACTATTGTCATAATTTTGCTGGTTATTTTAACATGCAACATTTCCTCTTTCCAATCTATACCTATCTTATGAGAATATTTCCTTTATTTCCTCCTTGGATGGCATTAAGATGAATTTTAAAGTTCAAACAATAAATACATTGATGAAAATACTGTCTTCTCCTGTAGCCAAGATGACAGTAACTTTCATGCATACCATATTTTGGTTTGAGACTTTTTTTGTTGCTCATATGGGAAAACTAATGTTCAAGAGTGTAAGACAGGACATCTTCAAGGCTTCCCCATGATAAATTTAGATATAAATTAAAATGGAAGGACACCTTGTGGACTGCTGTAGAACTATATGCTATACAGCTTTCTGTATTTTTTGTCCTGGAACAGCTGTATTGAACATTGGTGAAGACTAAACAACAGTTCTGACAGAATACTGGTTCAATACATTATTCCTAGATTGATTAAATGTCAAGATTTATCTTTCATTTAGGAAAAAATAAGTCAGTCTTACCATGCTAGCCAAACCCCATAAATACCATATAAAAAATGATGTTTATATAGGTACACTGACAACATGTTATGAAGACAAATGAATAGCAACAGAAAAAGCATATTACTTAACAGCTGAGAGGAATGAACACATGCTCCATGTTTAGACAGTGACTTGCACAAAAAGACTTAAAAGTGAGATGTTTAGTCACAAGAAAGCTTTATAATGAAAAGCAGAACTGTGGCTTTAACAAAAAAAACATTCAAAGCATAAAAGCTATTTAATTCCCTTTCAAAGTCTGGGTTGTTAGATTTCAGGCAGAGTTGGGGGAGAAGAGATGAACAGGTTTGGGCAACAAAAAGGGAACTTCTGTACTTTCTTTCCTGCCTACAGCATCGTCAGCTGCAGGGTTTTGCTACCTCAGTTGTTCAATGATCTCAGCTGGCCTGCCACTGGCTTTTTTCCTCTTAGATTTGAGCCAGTAGCCCTGCTACTTGTTGCTAATTATTATGTGGACAGACACAGAATGCCCGAAGGAGGAAGCAGCAGAGAGGAAATGCAGATACAACTGACAATAAGTACCTGTGCCAAGGCTGGTGAGGCAACTGGCTGGGTTTTGTGTAAGCCACCTTGTTTTGCCTGCATATTAAGTGCTGTATCACTTCCCTCCCCCCATAATGAATGCAGCTTTTCATGCTTGGACCCCACACCATTGATTGGTTTCATTAGCTCGAGCTCCTTAGCAGTCCTGCTCTTTGCTGAATGGCATTAAAGAATAGGTTTCAGAAGTGACATCATATACAGACCGCAAACGCTAACCTGGAATTGTATTTACAAGGATGTTACTTGAGACAGGCGTGATTTCCCTGTAAGAAACTGGCTGCCAAGAGCCAGCTGAGCAAGTCCTCCACACAAAGTTTTTGTGGCTAGATGAGCCAATCAGAAACCAATGAATATAAAACTAATGAGTAGTTTAGCACCCTAAATGACTTCAACAGCTATAAAAGTTATGGTCCTTTCTGTAGGTAAATACAAGTCAATTACCATGTAGCATCTATGGACTGAGATATGAAAATGCTGACTAAAAGAATGTTGTTTTGGTTTTTGTTCCTCTTGTAAACGTAAGCCTAATGTTAAAACTGCACTTTAAAATTAAGGATCTCATTCATACTTTTAATGTAGAAAGTTTTTTGGCATTGTTGCCAAGAGACCAAGATAGGAACACTAGGAAATACTGTCAGTAAGCATGTACTACTTATACAGTCTGCAATTGGCAGGAGCACCTCTTGAGTAGCTGGAGGTTTGGAGTAGACAGCCCTCCAGCAGCATGCCAGCTATGCAGAGGAGGAAATTAGCTCAAGACCCTCCCCAGGCTTGCTTCCACTCCAACACCAGCTTGCTTGGACTGCCCACTAACCCCCATACTAACCATCCCTCCAATGCCCATGCAACGAGCTTATAAGCAGGAGGGGATTCAACTTTTAAAAAGGGCAGATAATGGCAGGACAAGAGGGAATGGATTAAAACTAAAGGAAGGAAGGTTTAGATTAGATATTAGGGGGAAGTTTTTTTACAGAAAGAGTGGTGAGGTGCTTGAACAGGCTGCCCAGAGAAGTAGTGGATGCCCCGTCCCTGGAAGTGTTCAAGGCCTGGTTGGATGGGGCCCTGGGCAACCTTGTATAGATCCAGGCCTGGAGGTTGGTGGCCCTGCCTGTGGCAGGGGGGTTGGAGCTCTATGATCCTTGGGGTCCCTTCCAACCCAGACCATTCTATGATTCTATGTTAACTCAAGGAAGGGAGCCACATTTCAGCAAGAGAATGCTCAAGGGGTATACATTTGTTATTTCTGCTCTAGAAAGAGGGTTGGAGTCCTTGAGAAAGTAATGCTAGAAGAGAGGAAGAGCTACCATGAAACGCTACTGTCAAAATACACATTGTCTATCTAGAACAGAAAGCAGATGGCAGCTTCACTCTAAGAAGGGTGTGCTGTTACCTTTAGTGACACGGTCTACAGCCACCATTTACAACCCAAATTTAATTCCTAATTCTAATCTTATCAATGCTTCCAGGATATTAAGGGAATTACTGGGAAAAAGCAGGAGTATTACATCTTGTCTCCCATACCACTGTATTAAGTACAAGAGCAGCACCAAGAAGACTGGAGCCTTAGTATTCCAGTTATTCTTTGTATTTCATCCTCTCCAATTCCCTAATGTTTTGTTACTGGTAGTTTAGTTATTTCTTTCAAGGTAAAATCCACTCTAGACCCTGCCTGACATTTCCAGTTCTGAATATATTTTTTTAATAAACAATCCCTCCTCTCTTCCCAAAATACTTATCCATCCATTTAAAAGCCTTTAACAGAAGTTGATACCACATGCATTGTGTTGGGACACCACTGCAACATTACAGCTGCTTCAACAGTAGCTAGAGAGGAAGAAGTTATATTGCCATTTGTCAGTCTAGTGTTGAGTCAATTCAGTAGATAATTTAGTTATCTCTAAAACAGACTCTATAACTTGAGAGCTGTGATTCTTCCACTGCAGTCCTTGCATTTCCCCCTACAAATAAACATTGCTCTCTGAAGGAAAATGGTTCTTACAACAGCTTTGGCTAGCTTGCTTATCAGTCATCAATTAAGGAAAATCCAGTGGTTTCCAATTTGTTCATCTGGCCACAAAAACTGCTTAGGACACACTCGGCCAGCTCATTTGGCAGCCAGTTTCTTACAGAGAAGTCATGCCTTTCTCAAGTAACATCCTTGTATGGATCAAGTATTCTTGAAATTTGAGTGACTTTGTCTAGCAGCCTGCAGACCCCCTTCACGCTCCAACTTCAATGTATTAAATCTCCAGTGCCTTTGGGCACACCATATATAGCAGCGGGGGCGGGGGGAATTTAACCCTTTGCCAGCATTGCTTTTAAAGGAAAAAAGAAGGCTTGGAGACACGATAATTCTTTCCATTCTCTAAGGAGTATTTCCTCAATTAACAGACTCATTCTGCCTTGCATATACACGTGCTTACTAAAAAACTTTAGAGCTATACAGCTGACTTGCAAACAACAGAAAGACACAGCACTAACAAGCCCCTAGAAGCTACCTGATCTTTACCTCTTACACTCAGCCACCTGAGACACGGCATTACTCGTTACAGATCAGGAATAGTAGCCTTGTCAGGAGATGGGGACCAGTATCAACTAGTTCACTGGCAATTCCCAGACCACACTGCCAACCCTCACGTAAGAGGACCAGCATTCTCTAGTCCCTCAGCACAGCACTAGGTTGGATTACAGAGGTTAAAAGGCATCCCTAACACAGACGGCTTCCACAGATTTAAGGCTAGGGATTTTTATATTGTACACTTAACTGTCCCAACAGTGTGAATGGCACAAGTAGTCAGAACTACTGAAGTGCAGGGGGAGGGGAAAGGGAGGATTTGAAGTTTGATAGCTGACATTTTCCCCTAAATAAGTTTGCCTTTTGTTAACCAAGAGCAGCTGAACAAAAGGCTGTATAAAATTAGTCTTCTAGCATATGCCTGCCACTCTGGACAGCAAATGCCTGAATATGCAAACAGAACATGGAAAACCCAAACTGACAGGGGACACTGGGATGATACAGTCAACAAGCCCAACATTACCATCCAAGAATCCTGCTGAAGTGTCTGAATGTCAGGTCCCTGACAGCCTTTTAATCCAGACAAATACTATAAACGTACAGAACTACCAGATGCTGTATCTTAAGTGGGTAAATGAGATACTTAGAGTAGATGGTAGTTTATAGCATTAGCTATCCACAAGATGTAAAGGGGTGGGCAAGCAATACAAACAAACAACTAGAAAAGGTAAGGTTTAGCAAAGTTGACAAAGTACCTTTAAATATTTTGGTCATGCATGAAGACCAACATTAAAGGGAAAGTGATGCACTACAAGTTTAGCTATTATCTTTAGGTGACTAAAGGACCCTTTATCCCCAGAAAGCACTGAGACCAGTTGGCAGGCACTCACTGTTTCAACAGTGCTGCTAAGTACTAGTACTGAGCGCAGTCCTGGTGATTACTTGTGTGATCTTAGCGAAGATCATACCTTGGTAACTATCAGGACTAAGACATAACTACTGAGGTAACAACGGGAATAATGAGCAGCCTTTGACTAGATTAATCTGTTCATTTCAAATGAGTTTAGGATATTTCAAATTTTGTTGTTCAGTAGAGACCATTTCCACTATACACACACACACACCTCACCATCCCCAAAATTTAAAGTATTCAACTGTGAAAAGCAACTTTCACCCATTGCTAGTGAGGCAAGTTTAAAAATTGCCTCAAGTTGCCTACCTAGCCCTGGAAGGAGCCATTTCCTCCAAGTCAGCAATAGTGCAGAGGCATAGCACAAAGTGCACACAATCATGAAAAAATAAGCTTCTCATCTGAAGTTACCAATTCAAGTCTTAGTCACTTCAAAAATATTTCACCTACACATGTAGGAAAACTGCTGACCAGACATCATCCTATCCAACAAGCTCACCATCTGAGGTTTTAGAAATTCATGTTTTATACTCAAGTGAAATAACAGGAACTGAGCTCTTATTTCTTACAGCTGAACATGTAACTATGAATTAATTCTTGCAAGGAAGTGTCAGTATTGCACACACATCCAAGAGGCAGCACAGTAGAACAACACAGAACATGCACTAGTGAGAGCCTCATCTGGAGATACTGAGTTTTACTGCTTTTCATACTAACAGCAAGAGCTTTCAAAGCTGGCTAGCATTTTTAGCTAATAATCTTCTTGTTTAGGAGCTATGGACTCCATGAAAATTCTGTTCTTCTGTTAAAGGTGTGTAAAGAAGAAAGCTTAGTGTCAGAAGAGCTTCAGAAAGTACTACTCCTGTATTCGCCACATAAACATTTTCTTCTTTAAGATGTGAGGGAAAGAGGAAGAGAAAAACAATCTGAAGTGATATTGCATCATAAAAAAGCTTTTGAACTTGAATTAGAAAACAGTGACCAGATAGCTCTGATTCTTTAACATGTTTTTGCTGTTTCCCATAACTCAAAATTCATTTGGATGCACAAGCACAATTTGTTAGGTAAGAGGACCAAACCCATCCTACCCACAGAGACCTCCAACAAAGCACAGCCAGATGAAGTAGAAAACAGCCTGTGGAAGGAGCTGCAGCTGACCCCATGAGGAAAACTGCTAAAACAAGGACACATGCCTAATATTTTAAGATCAGGGGCATTCAATTTATTATATTAACCAATATTTGCATTGCAAAACAGCAGTCCCATTCCCATCCAGCACTTCTACACTTTAAGACTCAATGATAGGATAAAATCATTACTAAAAAATATGTACTACATAATTATGATCCAAGATTATATTTGTAACTGCTTTATTGAAAGTAGATTACAGCTAAAGACAATAAAACCCCTTCTGTGAAATCTTATCTGCAGTAACATTAGTCTTGCATTCGGTGCATTGTTCATACAGCTTAAGATCTGTGCTCTCAACACATCATGATTCTTTGTCTGATGGAAAGACACAAACGACTTTGCAGGAAGGAAGGGAGTATGGCAGTAGAACTAGGAAGAGACAGGGTCAAGACAGTATTGAAAGAGGAATGATACCTTCTTAACTTTAAAACAGAGGAACTAGGTAGTTTTCCTCTAAGGAAGCATGGTCTAGCAAGCATGTTTATATGGTCTGAATATTTAGCCAAAAGGAGAAACTCCTATACATGATGCAAGATTTCATCATTAAATCAAAGCAAAAGCCTAACCCTTTCCCTCCAAGTTACAAGGTACACTTCAAGACATTGATTTTAGCAAAACTGAAATGAAAGAAAAATAAGTTTTCAGTATAAACTAGTTTAATGTCTATTGCATGCACATTTCCAGTCCTATCTGGTCACATTGTTACAGCCTCAGAGGTCTATGCTGCAGCCTGCAAGTTTCTACTCTTGATGCTGTTAAGTTTTTGAAAGACATTCTCAAAGTAAGAACAGTCTGTTCAAGCAACTTTCATGGACAAGACATCTATGTTTCTTCTAATTTTTAGTCACTGGAAGTTACCTGAAATCATATTTAATTAGACCAGTAGTGTAATGGTATCAGATTATTACCAGGAAAAAACCAAATTTGCTGTATTTACCCTAAAGTGCTAAGTATTTGAACATCAGTCACAGCAAAGCAGGGGAAGTTTTGATTCTGTCCAGTATTGTATTAAAGCTATTTCAAGCCCAGCACAGCTTTCATTCTCTTGTAAGAGAAACAGTTGAACAGAACACTTATACAGTGAAGAGCCAGGAGCTAAGTGTGCTTGGGAAGGGGCAGCTGAAAAGAAATAATGCAGAGTAATCAAAAAGGTGACCTGTTTAGCACAAGATCTGAACACTATTTGTAAACTTAAAAAGTGCTAAATTACAGATTATTAAAACCCAGCAAGAGACCCAGAAGTGAGGGCACAGGTACACTCCCCCTCTGCATTAGCCAGCTGTTTTTGGTGAGACATGAGGGCAGGCAGCATTAAGAGCACCACAGAGTAAAGCTCAGCATTTAGCAGAGATGGCAAGCCATTGCACAAAAGGGACCATACCTAACCTAGCCTTCCTTCCTAACCACAGTACCCTTCTTTTGCTCCTTATACCAGTTCAGTTCAGCTAGATTCCTCTGCAAATCAAGTAACTCATACCCCTGCTAGAAAACTTTTTACCCTACTTCTACCTTGATTAAATTGTCTCGCAGAAGATGCATCTGCATGCACACAATGAAACTTGGTGAAAACAAGGAAAAAGTGAGATCTCCCCTTCTTTGAGCAGCCATGAGATGTTAAGTGTTTGCTCTCCATTGTGCAACTAGAGCTTTACCCTACATTTGAGCAGCTTAAGTATAAATTCAACTCGCAAATTTGGCCAAGGTACCACATAAGTAGCTTTTCAGTTCAGCTGACAGTTACATGTTTGAATGCCTTCCCCTATACATATACAAGATTGCAAAAGCTGCATCTTCTAGAGTCTAAGACAATAACAAGTGTAAGTTTTCATAGTCTAAGAGACAATAAATTCAGGAATAGATCCAAGTCTATAATTCAATACAGCAATCTAATTTTAGTCACTCTTATCCACATGCACTGATACCCTCAAAAGCCACTGCAACTCACCGATTGAGCAAGAAGCTTTTGAATTAATCTGATCAATGAAGAATTTGACCGAAGCCAGAAGTTTCATAAGCAAAAGGAACAAGGTGAGAAAGAACTTTAAAATCCTTTCTTGCAGTGGGAGTGAGCAGTAGTGCTACAGGGTTTTTGTCTTGTAGTCCATACACCACTTCTAAAACAGCATCTGTAAAGCAGTATGAGAACTAGGCAGGAGGGGGGTGGGGTGGGTGTCACAGTATTGAGCTGATTGAACTTGGCAACTCCACGCTTTCCTTGGAAAGCGTTTTAAGTCTCCTATTGAAGTGTTTTGACCATGCACCACTGGTATCACCAAGTGGTACCAGGGCATGAAGCAGCTGAGATCAGGGTTACCTGTATGCCAATGTTACTTAACATAAGACTTGTGGCCTTTTTCACTTTCCGCAAGAGCAAAGTAATTCAAATCCAAGTAGTTTACCTATACCAGCCAAGTATCTTACAGCTGTTGCAACATTTTTTTAAGCCTCTGGTTTGGTTTGCAGCTCACTATTGAGGAAAGAAAAAAATAAGAGGTGCTCTTTCAGTCTGTGAGATAAGACAATCAAGCCCACTGACATTATCAGTTAGCATATTTGATTTAATTATGGGTAAGACCAAGGTAAAACCTATCTCAAGTTTAAAGTCCTGCTCTAATGGCTTTTATGACAATAGCATCTAGATGCTACCGTGACACTGATAATTCTATCCATGCCACAAACAAGGTCACACAAAAGAGTATTTTCAGGGTTGCAACACGACTATTGCGACATTTGTAGAATGCTTTGAAGCATCTGACTGAGATTAAGCATTTCCCTTACTGCCCTCACAGCATTACCTCAAACAGCATTACCTCAAACAGCGAGGTTCCAAGTAGCAAGCAACCAGGCTGGGTTTCAACAGCAGCTAAACAACAAAGACAGACTGGCTTTTGCCCTTTTTTGCAGAAACAGCCAATTTTCTTTCCTTTCATGCATCACTGTAGCATTCGCATGCACTAGCCACCCTGACAGCAGTACCCCAGAGTTCCAGTTGCTTTATGTTTGCCGCTACAGTAGCGGTCCGCATTCTCCACTGTCAGTGACTTGCGTGTACTAAACAACAGGTTCCTGTTTCACACAGTCTGCAGCCTAAGGGAGAACACAACCAGCTCAACTAAAGAGACCACACCGGGTATCCCGGTAAAGAGCTACAAATCTGTGTATTTCTCTGCACTGAAAGGATGAGCAACTACACGCTGATCTTGCCTTGCAAACGCCTAGCTGTAGTCTTGTTTTGAGACTTAGCACTGTGCATGGCTCCTCACTGGGTATACTACTTCCCCCCTCACTTGATGGGGTCTCAAAATGGAGATGGGGAGGGAAAATTACAGAAAACGGGCAGTGCTTCCCAGAAGGATGGTGGAAGGGGTAGAAAGACCAGAGAGGAACAGAATCAAAGGTAAAAAGCAAAGTAGCAATGTTGGAAGGACAGGAAGAGGAGTATCACACTCTAAGCCAGGTAGTGGAAAACAGGGGAGCCAGCTGCTTTGGCCCAGAAAAGCCTCATCAACAGGCTCAAACTCCTTGTAACTGACCTCAAACAGGGTGAGGACATATGCCAGAGAAGGAGAACTCCACAGCTGAGAGAACTACTCTAGCAGCTTCACACCAGATCTGCCTGTGCTCAAGCTTACCTTCATGACATTAGTCTCAGGGAACATCCTGCTCTCTTGCCGGCTTTTCCTGCTTACAAACTCTGATTCTGCACAGTGTCTTACTACTAATATTAAAGTTTCAAGCTACCATTCCAGCCTTGCATTTTAGGTTTGTTTTTACACTTTTAGACAGCCACAGTACTTGGAGCATCCCTTAAGTACTCTCTTGGAAGGCTGCCTTTCTATTATTGTTCCTTTTATGAGGCTGTAAATAGCATTCTTAGAATTAAACAAGCAATAACCCTCAGAGTTCTGCAGCCACCTTTTCTCAAAAAAAGTACACCTTGCCCATTTTCTTTTTGCAGAAATGAGGAAAGATTTACAGGATTGACTGTTTGGAACTGAGTCTCTCCTTGAGTGCATAATAAATACTTGCAAATACTTATCAGGCACACCCACATAAAGGAACCACCAAAACTCACTAATGAAGAACAGCAGTAAATCATTAATTTGCAGAATAAAAGCCTTTCTCAACAGGGGCTGAAGGCTTGAAAACACTCGCTTGTTTTAAAACAATTTCTATGTCTACAGGACACAAGGACACCCAAAACCAACCCTAAGCAACATGTACTCTTTTCAAAGCACCCTGTCAAAAATAAAACATTTTTCATGCAAGTAAATTAACAAGCTCTTTCAGCAGGTTATTTCTGAAACAGCTGTACAGTTTCACCACGGCTATAATGTATTTCTTCCCTTTACAATTTATGCTTTTATGTCTGCTAAATACCTTTGAGTTCCTGTCCCTGCCCTTCACCAAGTGGCAGAGGATCTATCTGCTTTGGAAAAGCTGGAAGCTCCACGCTATGGCCAACAACCAACCCTCCGCTGGCTCATTTTTTACACCTTTCAGTAAGAAGCTTAAAACAGAGCAAGAGAGGGTTTTTAGCCCATATCCCAAGTCCAAAATGAAGGCAGAAATACAGCTTTGGTGCATGAAGAACACCACGCTTCATTTCATTCCAGCATTCAGTAGTATGGATGTTCTTCAGGAAGCTCACTAGACACTTAAGATACCACAAAAATCCTCAACCCTGTCAGCAGCTCGGCTGCCAGTGAAGTTTGTTGGGATGGGCTGTTTGGAGGCTTTTTTAGCCCCTCAAGCACACCTCCACCTTCAAATTGCCATGTTGGTGTTTTTCCTCACAATTCACTTTGTCCTCTGCCACTAGCAACTCTAAGGAGCAAGAAGAGCTCTTCCAGAGCTTTCTAGAAAACTAATCGGAGGTACAGCAGCCAAGAGGGGTGTAAGAAAAGCATCCTTGCAAACCGGAAAAGGTACCACATTCTGCTAGGTTAAACGCCCTCGTGTACCAGGTATCCCACAGAAACCTTTTGCTGTGCCCTGTCCTCAGGCAGGTTGGGCCCCCGCAGCACCCTGTTGTGCTGCCCGATTTCATACTGGGAGGAAACTACCCCCAACACCGAAATTACTGGAAAATTCCAGCAAAATCCCTGCGTTGACTTCCAGAGCAGAAAGAAAAAGGAGGGGGGGAAACACGGGGACGGGACACACGACAGCAGACGGCCATTTTCAGATGAGTATCAAATTTTAAACTAATTCAGCACGAAACTGCACCCAGATTAAGAGTTAACCCATTTAGAAGAAGCCGCAGCCTGCCTCAGACCTGCGGGTCAGCAGCAGCAGTCGGGAGCAGGGCGTTGTAACTCCAGACCACGTTAAGAGCCAGCTCCCACTTCCTAATTAGTAAAGCTCTCGTTTGGAACACGGCGGCTAAAGCGTTAACCCAGACCGGGAGACGAAGGTGGCAGAGGCAAGGGTGGGCATCTCTGCCAGCTTTCTGACTACCTTCAATCGAGACAAACAAGAAACCGCCTTTTTCTCGTTGCGGTTGTCTTCCTTCCCCGTTCATTCGTTTTCTCTTTCTCCGATGGCTCAGCGCCCCGAACGCGGCACGAAGCGAGCTCCGCCAGGTTAACTCAACTCCGCGTGAGAAGGATGAGGGGCGCGGGGGATCACAGCCTTTCCCCCCGCTCCGGGGTCTCGCTACCCCTCGGTCCGCACCCGGTAGGCTCCTCTGGAAAGGCAGCGCCGCGCCAGCGGCTTCCCGCCGCGCACGGGCAGCCCCGAGGAACCGACAACCGCCTCCCGCACGGCGCAGCGGGCCCTGGCTCACCTCCTCCTCCCGGGCGGCAGCGCGGAGCGGCGCCCGGAGGGAGCGGAGCGCCCGGGGACGTCGCCCGCCCCCTCCTACCCCGTAAGCGGCTCCC